>OX401412.1:33144359-33304359 GCA_947846245.1 Cerastoderma edule
CTTTAGGATAGAAGTCAAGGGTGACATGATAGTTTTTATTGACTTCTGACTTTGATGTTAATTACTCGTCTGACATGTCAAGTCAATATGGTTCTCATTTTTATGGTTAATTATTTAGTTTACTTATCTGAGCCAAGGGTTACTATGCAAGTCTCTTCACTTTAGATATGTAAAGATGCTTTTCTTATCATATGGCTCATTAAAATTCTCTTTGAAATATTGGTTATGTTGAATTTTGGTCTTATTCTGAACTTGATTCATTTCTGTGCATATTCATGATACTTCATTCTAACCTCTGGAGGAAGAAAACATAAGTGGAATGGCAAGCCTCATAAGTTAATGTACCTTAATAATTGATCTATATTCTCCTGAATATCAACATTATGCCGACTGTATGGTATATTTGATGTAAGCTATTTAGAATATTTAATACATCTCATGTAAGAGTTGTTTCCCTTGTACAATTTATCTAAATTATCTTTTGAATATATATCAACTATAAATGTAGATTAAGTTTGTTGTCTGAAGTGAACAATAAGTCTTCTTGCTCATTAGAATAATGATTTTGAGGGATAGGATATCTGACTTTCTTCATAAACTTTCTACCTTGTTTTGATATTTTTCGGAATAACTTTAGAGTCCAGGGTAATGGTATGGTTTATCTTTTACAATACATATGAAAGTTATTTAATGTTTTTCCAAACAAGATATAGAAGAAACATTCATGACAAAAAGAAATGTTGCTCAAGATGAGTTTTTTCTCCTTTTGTCTCAATAGTTTTAGGCTATTTTCAGAAAGGCATTTTTTTTCCATACATTTCAATTGTCATAGATTCTATTGTACATGGGCCAGTCACCTGATGTAATTACACACTCAACTCAAATTCAATCTTCAGACGTCTGATTGGTAAATTTATGACTTAACTCAAAAGACATGGAGCAGCTTTGTTAATGTTATTAACCACATTGAATCTAAATTTAACTCAGGGATTTCCCTTTGACCCCTTGATAATCATGCTAATTTGGGAGACATATATAGAATTGTGAATGGAAAAAAAAAAAATCATTAGGAGTCATATCCAGGAATTTGGAGTCATTTACTATATAGGTTAGGGGCCAAAGAAAACCCTGTCAACTGTTTATAATTCTTCTTGCTTCAGACCGCATTACATTTAGAAGGTATGAGAGGCAATCAGCAAAACCGAATAGACAGAATGCATCCAAGGGACAGGGGAAGACAGCCGCTAGGCCCTGGTCCTCTCCGAACACGACCCTTCAACATGGAGAAGTCTAGAGTATCCTTGATTCTTGTGGACAAAGGTCCAGAAATGTTATTGTTATCAGACTTGACCCTTGTTTGGTATAGTCTGGTTTTGACATACTTGTATCTGATATGTTAAGGAACCATTGGGGATACAGTTACACAGAATTTACTAAATTCAAGTAACTTAGCCATAACTAACAATGGTTCTACTAATCTAGAGGATCTTGCAAGAACATGCACTGTAAACCTACTAAAATTGAAAATGATTACGCAATGTGAATGCTTTTCAGTTTGACTTGCTGAAAAATTCTGTTTAAAGTATATCAGTAGATTTGTGATTCTTTACAATAGCTATATCATTTAGGGTTTGCATTAGAATTATCTTTAGCAAAAAAGTCCTAATGTATGCACTTAAAGATAAGATTAAATCATTGAAACAAAGTCATGTAAAAAGAAAGTTGAGAATGCTACTGAATTATATCCATACACATTACACATAACCTCATACACAGTGACAAAAATGTATCAGCAGAAAGAAAAAATACATATGTTTTAAGATAAACTGAGTGTCCTGCATGGCCCAGTCGTTAATGTGGCATTTCTTAGAACTCGAAAGTTCCCAGGTTCAACGGAACCTCTGGTTAAGTGGGATTGTACTTTGGCAAGACACTTCAGAGCCCTAGCCTAGTGCTGGTGAACCCAAGAAAGCCGGTACATAACTGAAATGCTTTTGACTCAACCTTAAAACCCATATAATAATTGCAAAGATAATTATAAGCATTGGGATAGATAAACTGGCTGTACATGTCATAGCTTTTAGCCGAAAGATCAATGGAATGGACAAGCTAAGCTCTTGAAAAAATATTTTTTATTAACCCTGTTATCAAATTGTTAGTTGTTGAAGTATTTGACAAATATATAATTAACGTTTTTCCTTAACAATCACAAAGGCTGACTGCTCACCCTATGGATCCGGTGCATATCTGTCTCCACCACCTGACACAAGTTGGCGAAGGTAATCATTTGATTTTCTAGATGTGTCTGTATCTTATGGCTATCCTTTTTATTTGTGTAGCACATCAAACATAGGAAGTTGACAAGTTTTTGTGTTGTTCTTTCTGAAGTCTTTAATCTAATCTTTTGTGTTTGGTATTTGAAATGATAAGTTAATTGTGATCTCAAGATGTGTCTTGTGAGAACCAAAACAATTTTGGGTTAGGAAAGGATTTCAGTGGGAATATGTAAAAGTTTAGGAAGGGCTTGGGTTATTATTTTCCTCGTTCCAAAGAACTTTTCCTTGTTACTTTATTTACTTTATTTCTACAGATATTATTAGCGCAGATTTTTTTTTTTTTAATTAACAATGTGATGAATATTTAGAAACCCTGACCAAGTTCCCATGTTGTGGGTATGAAAACAGATTAAATTTTCAGAATTATTCATTCATTACTAAATGGCTATAGTTTCAAAAGGATTTTGATGGGTGAACTTTTATTTTCTTTAAGGAATTGACAATTGACATTATCATTAACTCTAACAAAATAACTTTTGGGTTTTTTATGTATACAAAAAGGTTCTCTAAAAGATTGTGACAGGTAACAGGATAAACCAAACTTTTGCTCTCAAAGTTCCATATAAAAAGAGAAAATCACTTTTCTGGATACCTACAAGATGAGATTTTTATTTCTTTTATCACCTTCACCCTTTCTAGGATACTATTCTTTATACCTTGATATAGTAGTAGTTAAGTTACATAGTTTACTCTTCTTTTTGTATATATTTACCTCCCAAATTTGGGTAACAGGCTGATATGTTTAATTTTTTTTCTTTTTAGTTTTCTCGGGATAAGAAATGAGTGAATTGTGTTAAATGGTCTGACTCTCTTTTAGTTGTTCGAATTATCAAAAACGTCAGCTTAAATTTTTTCAAATTAAAGTGTTTTTTTTTAAAGATGAATAAGTTTAAAGCGTTCCTTGTGTGTACATAAATGTACTGCTTTTAATGAGTAAAATTAAGCTGGAATAATAATATAATGTTTAGATATAAGGCTAGCTTTGCAATAATATGTACACACTTGACTAGGGCATTCTTTATGTATATGCAGATATATACCACCTCAAAACACATACACAAATACTATAGGAATCAACACTTAGTAGACTAAGAGAGTCAAGCATCTTGTAACAAAATACACAAATTGTTTTTAACCAACTTCGATTTCAAAGTGGAAGTAGGACAGTAGTTCAGGAATAGAGCATCTGATCTGGACACAATGGTTGAGGGTTTGAATCCTACATGTAGCAAGATTCTCCTTGCGACCTTTCATTAATCCACATTTGTTGCGAGTACTGGTTGTGAATCCAGGAAGCAAAGTAGAGAGTGAAAAGTCTAAATTGTAAGAATTTGTTCACAATCGATGTAAATAGATAAGTCTAAACTAAAGTGAAAGTTTATAATAAAAGAAAATTACACCCATCTGTTTCGTTAAATTCATGAACCATTCAAGCATCTATTAAAATTGTAGAAATATTTTATTTGCTATTGATGCAATATTTTGTGATCCAATGAGTTTAACTAAAAACAAACTTTAAAAAGAAAAATGCTGAACCCTTTTCTCAATAGTACTTCACCTTTCCACATCTACTGAAGAAGATTTTACAAACAATGTTTTTAAAAAAGGATAAATGGCTTCTAACAGGTAATTTGACGACAAAAATTTTGAAAGAAAATATGTTCTCCTGGCTTTCTTTATGTTGTTGTCTGCTGTCGCTCTTACCTTTGACCGGTCACAAATTCCCATATGGGGGAATGGGTTTTGTCCAATGATTACAGACCTTGAACGAGACAGTGGCCATATTACTTCTTCTATTTATTACCATGATTCTTTTGTAATGAAGTCCCATGGGGATTCCTTCATTGTTCTATCTAGAAGGTGATGTTTGCAAATTGTGTTGCCCATTACGTAAGGTTTGATTCTGTGAAGGATCCAAACTTAAACCTTTGAATGCTGGGTTATTTTCTAAAGATATATTTTTGTTTTGTCTGCTTTCCAAAACTTGGTATTCTAAATATCTGCTTAATTTTAATGAGGAGGGATGCTCAGAGTAGCAAACAGGTTAGATCAATGGCCAGCCACCAATTTACTTGGTTGTCCTGGATCCAACCTGTTTGCATAAGCATGAAGTCGGTTCCAGCACTATAAGGGTTAAAAGCTTCTGTGAGTTAATAAGGATAGATGTCTCACAAAATTTGAAATAGTGAAGAAATCACAGGAAATTGCGTTTGCTTGTAACAGTCTGCATCGATTTATGATATTCTTTCTCTAATTTGTCTGCTGTTTACATATCAACCATTTGGCTATTTTAGAAGTAATTTTACCTTTTGCATCTCTTAATTGTCTAAGAATAAGAATTCAGATCAAATGCTTGTTTCAGCCATTGAATGCATTTTTGTCATTCCGATATTCCCCTTTCCTTTAGTAGTCAAGCATCAAAATCAATATAACTAAAACACTGTTGATACAGTCATTGATACTCAATTGAAAACAGATTTTTTTTATAAAAATTTATCTATAAAACTGCACCAAAGGGAATATTCTCATTTAAATAAGTCATGCTCATACATCTATTAATGTAAATAGGTCATTCTTATGAAGTTGACCTTTCTCTCCAAAATTGTTTTTCTTTTCAATACACATGCAGATACTATAAAGGTTAAAACAGAATACTTTGTGATTAATTTTTTCTTCCCTCTCTGAAAAGAATGACGCCATGGCAACTTATTTAAAACTCTCATCTGCTGATGCTTCCAAATCTTTGTAAAAATTTCTTTATGAGGTATGGGTTGAATTTAACTCGCTCCAATTTGCGAACAGGCAGAACACTTTATCTTTAATATGTTAAAATGATGGAATACAGAATACATAATAATTCATCCCTTTTTTTTCGTACGGGAGTTTTTGAGTCTTGGTCATAACAAGAGCAACAGCAGGTGGAAATTATTCAGTATGCAATTAACCCTTAGAATGCTGGGTAATTTTCTAAAAATAAACTTGTGTCGTCTGCTTTCCAAAATCTCTAATATCTGCTTAATTTTTATGAGGAAAGATTCTCAGAGTAGCAAACAGGTTAGAGTAGAGGCCAGCTGCCAATTTACTTTGTGGCTGGCCTGGATCTAACCTATTTGCATAAGCATGAAGTCGGTTCCAGCACTATAATGGTAAACGTCTCATCATATTTTGCGGAAACAATTGCGATAAAAGAAGAAATTACTTGCAAGCAATTTTTTTCTTGTATCACAATTGTTTCATGTGTGTACCCCTTTCATGCTATTTCATAGTGTATTGATGAAGGAAATGTTTAATTATTTCCATAACATATGACCATGACGGTGATAACAGTTACTTCAACTCTTTGCCAAAAAAATAATTTCTTTGATCTTTTGAAATTGATAGAAGATGCAGCAGACATAACTGTTACAAAATAACTTAATCTTTCTACAAGGATAGTTATTATTGTAGGAGAAAGGAAAGTGTGCTCTTTGGAGCAATCTAAGCAATGTCTCATTACACCAACCCTTTGATTTAGAGCAAACAAGTTGAATGCTAATGACTATTAAATTTTAATGATATGTAAAGGTATGGAATGTCTAATTAGGTTTAAATATTTTTCATCTTTTATTTCTTAATGCATGAATACATCCAAATCTGCAATTATTTTTTTTAACGATCTGCTGACTATTTGGTGAGAGTGATTTTGTGACAAAAAGATAACAATTAGTTTCTAATAATTGATTTATTTTGTTAAAGTTCGGTATTCGGTAACTGCATAGATATAGACTTTTTATGGTTTAAAGGCTTGTTCAAATTCATGTAGAAACATTTGGCAATTATATTATTGCAAATCAATGCAATGTATTGAATCTTGCTTTTAGGAAGCAGTTATTACATGTGTCCATAGATAGATGTTTTAAATATAAGGTAAATTCTCTCATAAATGAATTATTATCACTTGAATTTGAACTTTCTTTACAGCAGACAATTTAAAGGGTTCAAGAATTGTTTATGGCAATGTCGCCTATGTTGGGCGAATGGGTATTCCATGTGTCCAATACTGGTTAAAATGTGAATTAATTTATGTAGAACTCGGTCAATGTTTTCCACTATTAAATTTTGTTTACATGTCTATTCTGGTGTCAGTTGTCACTGAAATTTTATACATGATACCCAACTTCATAAATTTGCAATGTAATATGTTTAACCAAGGTTGCCATGTTGTGATTTTATTTGAATTATTCTATAACGAATAACCCTGGTCACGTTCCTCTAAAATTTTAGACAATTTTACCTCAATTTATTACTTTATATATCAGCCTTAGATAGCACAGTATTCTGAATTTTTTTGTTTTTGTTTTATGCCTTACTCCACTGAAAACCTCACAGCAATTTTGCACATCATTCACCTAACTACCTTAATTTTTTACTTGAAATATATATTATCTCACATAGCACAGTTCACTGAAAAATACATTTGTTTGTTACATGTTTAACACTGTTGAAAACCGACACAGTAACTTAATACCTTTTTGTGCCTAACTCCCTCCATATGTTAGTTTTAAATGCCTAACTCCCTCCTTATGTTACTTTTATATGCCTAACTCCCTCTTACAGGATGTTTAGACACTTGAATGGTGTCAGTCATTTGTCACGGTGAGTTGCCTTACTAACCCATCTCTATCCATTTCAACCCATTGTCTTCTCTAAGTGCCTCATGGAACCTTCTCTAAACTGATAGGACAAAGCAGAGTGTGATTTACAACTTATGTCATATGTAGCAATTATTCCTCTAAAATCGAATTACGTTGAGAGAAGTTGTCAATTCTATCAAAATAGTATGGTCCCTTTTGAAAATGTTTTAATGGTACTATTGAAATCTTGATATTTTTTGAGAGGTGCTCATTTATTTTGTCATTTTAAAGAATAACATTGGTAGATTTCCAATACTGGTTGTAGATATTTGGTCAAATTAGAAAATGACAAAGATCTGTTTTTTATCATAATACTTTCTCTATTGTCACTTGACATTGTTTATGCTTAACATACCCCATTCTTTCTATCACTGAGATGTCTTGTCAAAATTAAAATTTGCAATTGCCTCAATTACCTATTGTTTTCTCCTGATTGTTAACATGTGGCCTTTGTTTTACAGTTCACTGTTGAATAAAGTCATTGTGGCTTAATTTATTTGTCTCTTGGTACTAAACAATTGAAAAGAAATATCTTAAAACTTTTTAAACACCAAGTATCTCTGCAGGCTATCTGAATGACCGTCCATTTTCTTTGAACTTCATAATACCTATATTACTGTCAAAGTATTTTTGTTTGTAAAGAAGGCATGGGTTGTCCATCTTAACACTTGCTTGGCATGTCTCCACTTTAAGAACCATTCTAAGACCGATAGAGGGAGGGTTTTTTGGAATCAACAGGGACTATGCTTGTTATTTATAAACATCACAGGTTCTAGGTACGGGGCTAGGACTTCATGTGGTCATTAACACATTACCAAACAATAACGACATTTGACCAGTTAGTTGCTGTCGATTCTAGAAAACATTGTGGGAAAAGGAGAAATTGCTCCCACAATGATTTCTGCCCTATCTGAAGATTATTTATCAATTTTATCACATTTTGAAATGTCGTCTGCAAACTTTTTCTTATATTTTCAAAATATTTTCTATTTGGGACTATTCAATTTTAATTTAACGTTTGGTATACTAGGGTTTAGGTAACTAGAAACACAATACAATTGTTAACTGTGGTGTCAGGTATTCTGTTCACTTTGTGATCAAATGAAGATTATACCTTGATCATACACATGAAGTCTGCTGACAGAATATTGGCATTATTGAGGGCTATAGCACAGTTCACATTTATCACAGATGCAACCTGCAATGATTGAGAGCAGTTCAACTAAAAGAGAATTATTTTCATATTAAAACTGATTCAAATACACAGCATCCCCAAAAGGTGAATGAACACAACTGTTCAAACTGTGAATACAGGGTTGGCAAAATCAATTGTCGGTATTGCCCAGCTTGTCCAAAAGCCTTAATGGACAAGTGAATTACTACTGAAATTAATTGGACAAATGTAGGAAAAAAAATTGGCAATTACAGAGAAGTAAATCAAAACTGTATTTTGCCACCCCTTAACAGTTGAACAAACCTCAAGCAGACATATGGGCATCAACAAATTTCTCTAAAATTGCAATTTAGATCTTTATTGTACAAGGAGATTTTGTTTTGGAACAGTAGCCATTGCCATATGTTGATACAGATTATTTCAAAGTCGACTGTTGTTTATGTCCCTAAGCTAAAATAATTTGAATAATTCTCAAAAATCAATCAATTAGTGTATCTACAGTAGACAGCCTTTGCATTTTTTATGAAGGCAGTTCTTGAAAGTGAAGGTTGTTTTTTTTTACTTATATCACCATTTGCTTTAAATCTAAGGCTTTTTTTATTTCAAAAGAATTAAATTAAAGGAAGCAATTATTTCAGAGAAGTGTACTTTCTCATATAAAAAGGGGTGGTGATAGGTTGGGAAAAGGAACATTTCAGGACCTTTCGTAAGCTTTAACCCTTTGCCAAACACCAAATTTTCAACAGTCCCAAATTGAAAGAGTTTGCAGACGACATTTCAAAATGTGATGAAATTGGAAAACAATCTTCTGGTAGGGCAGAAAACATTGTGGGAAAAGCTGAAATTGCTCGTTAGGAGCAGTTTCTCCTTTTTCCACAACGTTTTCCAAAGTTGTGTGCAACAAACTGGTCAAATGTGGTTATTGTTTGGTAAAGTGTTTAAGATCAGTTCTTAGAATGGTTATTAAAAAGTGTTGGCACGTATCACACTCCATGGTTGAATGTACAATTATATTGATGGTGGTAATGGAGGTCAGGTCTCAAGGTCACTCTAGTCGAAGTGACCTTGAACAGAAGAATGTTGGAACCTTATATGAATGTATGTATATGTTTATTCATGCCATGAAATAATAGTTACTATGCATTGCTGCAGTAAAAACGCGTATTTCTTGTGCTAACTTTACTTCTTGCCCAACTTTACTTCTCAACCCAAGTTCTTTATTGAAGATACTCTTCAGTATTAAGACATTCTCGATGAGTATCCACAAAATGGATTGGGGAATATCTTTTTCAGTTTTGAAAAAAAAACGCATTTCCATGAATGTCCTATGATGCTGTTTGAATTGTCTTGTTTAATTAAGAAAAAGGAGATTTCAGTACTTACAATTTAAAGTTATCGAAAAAATAATTTTGGTTTGCGGCTCTTAAACTATATTCACTATATAAGAATTTTGGCAAGGTTCAATTAAAAGCAGCATCAGACAACAATAATAAATATCTTGAAAAACAAAACCCCCAAACATTTGTAGATATTTAGTGAAAACCATTGTGACAAAAGGATTAGTTCTTTGTTACAACCATTTCCTTCTTTTGTCATGATGGTTTCTTAAAATCTGTGTTTCTGATGTATCGATGGGAATTACTGTATGGTGAATTTGAAATTAGCCTTTCATTAAAGACTGAGTCTTTGAATCTAGCTGTGTTCCATCAAATAGTAATGTTATCTGGGTTTTGTCATGCTTGAATAGTTGTTTTTTTAAGTTTTTGTGGGTTTATTTTTTTGTTGCCTTCTGTAAATGCACAAAAAAACAACTCTTTCTGCGGTTTCATTGGAACTTTTTGTCAAGCAAAAATGCTCAACTACACCCACTCATCTGAACCTTTGATAATCTGTTGCATCATTGGAATAGACAATTCTGATGGAATTAAACGATATTGGGATTTGGTTTGTCTCCAGGCTTTTGCAAAATGCAGTCTATTGAGCCCGACTAAATATGGGGTAGTAATTGGGTCTTATTTATGGAAACAACTGAAGATGTATTCATTTCTCAAACCTGGTATTGTTGATCTTTCTCAAGACTATGTTGAAGAAGATTGCTTAATTTCAAGCAAATCAACCTGTAAACAAATATAAACAAACAAGTCCAAATTCAAACTTAAACATATCACCATTAACACAAGCTAAGAATTAAGTGAACAGAACAGATTTTTATTTTATTTTTAAATGGAATTGCCAAATGCATTGTAATGATTTTAGCCATTCACATTATAATTAAACAAGTAAATGGAAGAATACTCCGTTGCTTCACTCATCGTGTTGATTACCAATTGTTTCAAAGTGAAATTTTAAAATGTGAGACTGGTTCTTTCTCAGTTTTCTAATTTTTGTGCTAAGAGATTAAAGTCCAGTTTTTTCAATTATTTTTTCAATATTACTAAGGAAATGCTCATTCCTTTGCAACCCTATCAGAAATATCATAGATATAAAAAGGGATATCCCTATCTTTATCTTGTTTAAACTTTGCTTGATAAAATACTAGAATGTGTGATATAATCTTTCCCAGATTTTCTATCTTTCATGCTTGCAGAGTTGATTCTTGAATTCTATCTGTGTGATACTACAAGAGAGTCTCCTTATTCTAGTATGTAGCCAGACACAGTGGCCATTTTAGAAGTAGAGAGTTTTTGACATCATATTGCATTAAAACGCAGGCCATAAAAATCTTCGTTATTCATTAACAAGGCATCTTGGAATGGTTGTCAAGGCAAAATTGTTCCCCATAATTCCACTATTAACTTTGTCTACTGATTGCAAAGTATATGTGTGATTTTCATACTTCAAAATCCTGTGCAAAAGTTGCAAGAGTCACAGCCGCAGAGGAGGAGGGTTAATGAAATGAACTGGGAGTTCGAAGAATCCTCTAAAATTGTCAAGATGTGAATCAATTGGGTTATGCATGGTTCAGACAACATTTTGATTACAAACATCTAACCCTTTTCTAAACACAGAGACAACCCTTCAACTTATCATCACAGGGGTCTATAGTTATCCTTGGGTCATGACTGTAATATTGAGGGTTCAATGCAAGACTATAGTAAGTGTTTCACAAACATGAAGCACTTACTATAGTACTGCTTTGAACCCTCAATACATTATATTACATAGTACTGACCCGAGGATAACTATAGAACCCTGTGCTTTTCATTAGTCTGTGGGCAGTACTGGTTGTGTATCAAGGAAGCAGAATTGAGTGATAAATATTTATTGTAAGGGCCTGTTGCACACCCATGATAGATAAATGAGTCTTACAGTGGCAGACTGCATTTTCCTAGTGTTGTTATTATGGCAAAAGTTCTCTCACATTTATGATCTAAGATTAAGAAAAGCATAGAGAAAAAGTTAGTCAATATGCCCCATGGTAATGTTAATATTAGAGGTACAAATAGCAAGCAATTTCAATTTAAATACTCTTACTTCTCAATCTAAATTCAAGTGAATGAGGCTATTTTGCGACTTAAGGTCTATTTTTGTGTCTAGAGTTTCTTTCTGATGCAGAAGGAATGAGGCTATTGCTAATTGGATGTGACTGTCAGCAATTTCTCTTAATTATGGCTTACATCATACTAGTGGTACATCTGGAAATATTTGATTTTAAATGGTTACCTGAAATCTCTTTTAATTAAGGGCAACAAACAAAAGGAATGCCATTTTACCATTGTGTACGGTAGACAAACTAAATGATATTTATGTCTAATGTATTGGAACTGGGAACCATTAACTTCAATGTTACTGTGTGCTTAAGGTTATGTGGCATGCTTGACAACGATGTATCACCTTGTTTGTGCAAAAAGTCTTTAGCTCCTTCAACATTCACCATGTTCTTGGAGTTTTGGGTTTCTTTCACTATGGGGATGATTTAGCTCTATAAATGGTGGGTTGGGAAATGGTGGGTTGGGATTATAACTAGCATTTGGGATGGATTATGTGTTGCTGTTAGCCAAGAAAATATGTCAAAGTTATGCTTTTGCAAATTCATTGTATGTTTCTGCATTTCTTAGGCGCAGAAATTATTGTTTGAAACAGACAATTTAGTTTGCTCATGATTTCAGGGGAATTAGATTAATTCAGTCTATTTGTCTTAAAATGGTGTTGGAAACTACTGATCAACTTTGTTGCATCTGGCTAACCTGGTGTCTGATTATTTTTTGCCTAAAAAGCAGACAATTTTTTTTTTTGTTAAAGAAATACAAATATGAGCAATACACTTTAAGTTTCGAATTTTTAAGAGCTTTGGAAGACATCATTGTTACAAAAAAGAGATATTGTTTCTTATGTCAAGTGATGACATGATACATGTACTTGATAAGTCTTGATCAAGCTTAGTAAATCTATTGAAATACAAAACTTTGTTGCTAGTAATATGATCTGATGAAGACCATGATAGTAGTCTGTGGTTACGTTTCTACATATATTCAATGTAAGAATGATGTTATTTATCATTCTAATCAAACTTCTAAAAGAAATCAGGTAAAAGAGCTCGTTATTTGAGGGTTAACATAGCATGGCCTTTTTGCAAGACTGCAGCAAGTCCTTCACAAACTGAAAAGTGATGGACTGAGTCTAGACTTGCATTGATTGTTTGAATTAACCTTATGGTCAAGTGTTGTGTCTTGACAAAGTGTATCTTATGTGCCACACCGAAACTAGAAATTCTGTTTTGTTTATAACCATATTATTCATATTATTGGTGCATTAAAGACTCCTAATAACGAAAGGAAAAGTCTAGAATTGATAGAAATGCATTTGTTTGATTATTATTTTTGTAATATAGCAACTTGCATTCTAGATTTTATAAAGTGTCTGAAAGAGTATGGTTTTGATTTGAAGTACCTATATTCATGCGTTTGTTGTTTCTATCTGTTAATTGTGGCTTTGCAATAGATCCAAAACACAGATGATAGTCTCTTATATGGTTTTTAAAAGCAGGTTTTTTCATCATTTGAATCTGCAATTGTAGTTTCTCTTGAAATTGCTTAAAGTCAGTGTTTTAAATCTGTGAAAATGAGATCACAGAACTATTTTAGGCTTGATGATATTGAACTATTATTTATCTGCTCAGGGCTTTAAGCACTTGCCTTAAAGTAAGGTGTGCATTTTTGCCATAGCTATTGAATAAAAGATTTGGTTGTAGTCTTAAAATTGTTATCATGGATGTTCATGTCGTAGAGAATAATAGACCTTACCTCCTTGATATTGTCAAAGGCTCATGTAGACAATAGAATTATATGATTATTCTTATGATCAATGATTAAATGAGTATTTTCAAGAATTAGAAGATTTCTCCATAAAGTTATTTGGTCGACAGGTAACTCTAACCTTCAGAATGCTGGGTAATTTTCTAAAAATAGATTTTTGTGTCTTCTGCTTTCCAAAACCTTAAATATCTGATTAATTTTGATGAGTAATGATACTCAGAGTAGCAAACAGGTTAGATCTCAGGTCAGCCGACAAATTATTGGCGGCTGGCCTGTGATTTAACCTGTTTGCATAAGCATGAAGTTGGTTTCAGCACTATTACTGTTAAAGAAATGAATTATTTATTTTTCTCTCCATTTCAGGACAAACTCGGACTCCGCGATCCATTCCTCCAGCTCTTTGGGCGGAAGCACAGGTGATATGCACAGTCCTAACACACCCCCATTACACAGGAGAAGTATGCAAAACATTTTGTACCACCCTGTACCTCAAAAACATCGCTCCTCTTGCAAAACATTTTGTACCACCCTGTACCTCAAAGACATCTCTCCTCTTGCGAAACATTTTGTACCACCCTGTACCTCAAAGACATCTCTCCTCTTGCGAAACATTTTGTACCACCCTGTACCTCAAAAAATCTCTCCTCTTGCAAAACATTTTGTACCACCCTGTACCTTAAAAATATCTTTCTTGCAAAACACATTTTGTACCATCCTGTATCTGAGAAAGACCAGTCTTGTATCATGCAAACCTTCATCTGCAAAATCCCATCTCTCCTCATGCAATTCTTTTTTTATCACGCTAAATATCTTGAACCCCCATCTTGCCTCATGCAAAATATTTTGTTCCAACCTGTATAAACAGAAACTGTTTCATACAAAATATTTTGTACCACCCTGTAATGAAAAAAGAATACAGCAAAGACCCACACACGATCACACCTCTCCTCTTGCGAAACATCTTGTTCCATATATATATGAAAATCCCACATCTCTTCCAAAACATCTCATATCAACTTATACATTCAGAGCTCTACTCTTGCAGAAAATCTTGTACCAGTTTATATGTGAGAAAACACCATTTTGTTTCATGCAATCTTTTGTACCACCCTGTACATTCCCTCTGTATTAGATACTTTGTACCACCCTGTATTTGGGAAGCTCTCCTCATAGAAAAATATGTTGTACCACCCTGTATTGTGTTTAGAGTCTCTGTTACAATGGAGGGGGAATTCTGTATGGCCCAGTTTTTAATGTGTTAAACTTGTGTGACACTGGGGTCTTGTGTTCAAACCTCACCAGGGGCAGTGGGAATTTTTGTAGGAATGTCCTTGGGTAAGACACTGAATAGTCCAGCCTAGCATTTGTGAAATCCAGGAAATCTAGTGAAATCCAGGAAATCTAGTGAAATCCAGGAAAGCCATAAAATTATTGAAACACTGTTGATGCTGCATTTATTTAATATATTTAATTGTCACAATGGGCTCAATGTTCATAGAGTCAATTACTCGGACTTCTATTTGGTAAATTTCGCTCTCTCATGAACTGATGTTTAATTCATATATGCCAAAGTTCCCTGTTCATAGATATGGTCTACCACACCTGCAGAATAAGGCATGTGCATAACTGCAATATAAATAGTTTAATGTCATCTCATCACATTGTTGTAGACATCGGTTGTCTAAATCAATTACAAAAGGGGTTCAATTCACCATTTCAATATAGGATCCCACTCTGATGCACCTGTCGCAGAAGACTTTAGAAAACACTGTTACAAAACGATAAATTGCTCGGAAAACATTTTATCCTTTTCTCACAGTGTTTTTACCTTGTCTACTGTCTTTTTCAAGTTTGGTCATTCATAGATTTCATATTTGAGGTGGTTAAATGATCAATTATGTTCAAAAGTTAACTTTTATTACCACACTGTGTCTTATACAATTATGGCAAGAGATATTTTTGATTTGAACATGTATGGGCTTTGTTAGTTATTTTTGTTTGTTTCTCTAAGTGAAGGCATTATGAGATTTTTATACATTTTGAAAAAAGGGGGGAAGAAATTACAAAAAGTAACACTACAGTGACACATAGCTATGTTGTGCATGGCAAATATTTTTAGACAAAATATCATAAGATAGATTGAGCACCTGCATGCTACTTGTAATTATTCTGTATTTGTATCAACATTTTTGAAGCATGCACATGGCATACATTATCATGGGTTTAATGCAAGACCTTAAGAAGTGCTTCACATTTGTGACATACTTTGCTATAGTCTTGCATGGAACCCTCGTTAAATGAGTCAGCTGTGTCATTTGAAAGCTTTCCATTAAAGCTGCTTTTTCACAGATGTGAGGAAATTTGGAGGTCGAAATGTAATGAAAATTCTGAAAGAAGGGTGTTAAGAAAGGTGTATTTTTTTTGCTGTACAGTGAAAATCTCTTGTTTTAAAATGGCATTTGCAGGAAATGGTATTTTGAAACCAAGTCAAATGCATAAAAGAGTTAATGTCCTTCAGATATTTCAACTTACTTAATTTTCCTTGTATATAAAACAGGAAAAAACAGGAGTTAATATTGTTTCATTATAAATATAAATGTTGGTCAGACATTCAACATACTATTTTCTATTTTTCCCTTGATGTTGTAAGGTTATGATGAAGCATTTATGTGTAAGTAGTTTTTCGTTGTGTTACCCTCTCTGTGTTTTCCCTCCTCAATTTTCAAATCAAAACTTTTTCTTACTAGCACTACAGTATAAGTAGACTGGCATAAGGTGGCATAAGCTTTTTGTGTTTGGCTAAGTTTTTACCCGCTGGTAAATGCTACCTTACCTCTTTCTACCACAGAGGTCTACAGTTAATCAGGGTCAGTACTATGTAATATAATAACGTTATTATATTACATTGTGCTAACCTCAGAATAACTATTGAGCCCTGTGCTTTCTACAACCAATCCAGCAGTGTGTTTGGTTTTACAAGGCTTTAAAAATAATTTTGTTAGGGTGATCTAACCCTGCCTTGCTAAATCCTCATACCCGAATAATATTTTTTACAGGGCTATGGGAGAAAAAGTTGACACTTTGCCTGAAAGGTTTTGTTGTTGTTACATTTACAACGAATTGTCTGTCATATCCAAAAGGCTTTAATTTTGTGACTTTTCCAAAATGAGAGCAAGAGCACAAGACCGTTATTTCTCCTTTTGTCACATTCAGTTTTAAGGTCATTTGTTCAAGATGCAGTAAAATTTAGGAATTATTGGGTACTCAGTTAAGAAAAGCAACATAATGCAGGTCAACAGAAGAAAAATATCAGTGCATTAATAAATTCGCCTTAAGTAACTCTTTTTAATACAGTTTTCAAATATTACCTTTCTAATGTGAAACTTATATGAAAGCGTTCCTTCAATCTTCTTTTGATTAGGACTCACCACATAATTCATAAAAGGCACATGGGCGAAGTAGGGTAAAGCATTATTGTTGCCAACGTGTTAGATATAGACCATTTATTTTTACCATGCACTATTTTATAGGCTAACCTGATTTTATTTTTATGGGTCAATTAGATTTTCCAGTTTATCTAAATATCACAAGCAGACGTTTAAAGCCTGTTACTTCATTTGGAATCAATTTGATACAAAAGACATGCTGACAAAGAGGGTTTACAAAGAATTTCTCCTTTTTTTCCCCACTGGTTTCTGCCTTACTTTGTCATAACATAAAGATGACAGTTTTCATATGATGTTTTTTTCCATGAAATTGTTCAATTTAGACTAGAATCCAAAAGAGATAATGATCTGTTCGGTTAAGAGTTTGGATTTTTTATTCATCTAAAACAAAAACGTTTTTGTTCTTTTATTATAACAATTATAAGCGAATTTTTTCATCATGTTTGATAATGCTAATAGTTGTCTTTGGCATTATGAAAATTATGAAATTGCTTACCTTTATTTGTTTGTATGCATCCATTAGTTTAGATATACCATGACAAAGAAAGGGAAAAAAACGCTAGACATGTCAAGGTAGTTTCGACTCCTAGGAATTCATGACACAATCTGAAGGGTAGCAAAGCATTATGAAATTGAATTAAAACTTAAAACATTTTAGCAACCTTTTTTTTCTACTTTTGTTTATATAGAGTGAAAGAAAGAAATACCTTTTCTGCGATGCATTTTTTTTCAGTGTTATAGTGGTTAAAGTATTTTTTTAAGAATGTTATCAAATTTAGAGTCTATTTTTTTTTAACAATGTTATCAAATTTAGAGTCTATTTTTTTACAATGTTAACAAATTAAGAGTCTATTTTTTGAAGAATGTTATCAAAATTAGAGTTTTGCCAATGCTGTTAGTTTTGTTGGAGTGTCCTTTGGCAAGACATTTCAGAGTACCAGTCTAGTACTGATGGATCACAGGAAAGATGTAATATAAGTGAAAAAAGAATGTTGACACAGCGTTGAACCCCTTATCAAAAAAAAAGAAAGAAAGGAAAAAAAAGATAAAGATACAAATAACATGTGCTTCAGACTTCTCATGATGTTCGAAGAAATAAGTTAATGAGTGGTTACGATTTATGCCGTTTTGAAAATATAATACAAATATAATTACAGGGTTTATAAAGAAATGTTTGCCTTCAAATCTTTTCCTGCTCTACCAGAAATAAGAATACTTTTTGCTGACCCATTTACCTCTTGATGTTAACCTTAACCTTAAAATGAAAAACATAATTGTTGCTAATCAGTTGAGTTCTTTTATGATTTATTTAAGCCAGACTTTACCTTTACTTTTAACAGTTCTTTTAAATAACACTGATATTGCAGTTGTTTGATGCCATGATTTTACCCAATTCCTTTTTATGGTTAATTTTAGCTGGTCCAAATTGAAAGCAGCCACATACTATAAAAGTTGCATTAGACCTAACATTTTAATCTATTCTTTGCTGTAAATGGCTTATTACAGGGTAAGAGGGTTTTACGGAGCAATCCTTGTACTTTATGCAACTTTTTCAATTATAAATCATTGTTAGAGAAGGAGTTATTTGTTATATGAGCATTTTCTCCTTTTCCCAACGAAAGATTCTGCCTGCCTTATAAGTGAAGTTTCTTCAAACTCTGTTTTTCGTACTAATTCATTCTATTTGCTATCTATAACCATTTTCTTTTTCATAGGTAAAGAAAGAGTTAACTAAACATACTTTTTAGGTCTAGATCACTGCAGACAATTGATATTGATTTAATTGTTTTTGCAAAACTAACAGATTTGAAACCTGAAAACTTAAGGACCAATGAACAAAGTGCTTTTCACAAACAATTGCACCATTTGTCACAAAGGTTTCTTTCTAATACTAGAAGAAAGTGTTATTTTCAAACTATACGATTTTTGTGATTTTTTCATTCAATTCAATAATCTTAATACCCTACATAATGGATTGGGTAAAGTGTGTTTTCATCAAAAACCTATTTCCATGTTTCGTTTCTCACTTCAATTCTTGACATGTATCATTGTATATTTATTTAAGAGGTGAAATCATTTTACTCCTAGATATTTTATTTCATTGCCAAATCTCTGTGTTGATTTTCTATTTAGTCTCAAAAGCCTTAATGATTAACGAGTATAACACTTGAAGTATTAATTAAGCTAGTCTTTGCTACAGTTGTATTTATTATAGATGACCATTTGACCCTGAGTTCAATAAGGTTCATCCCATTATGTTCTTCACATTCTTGCTCTTTTCCCCTTGGTGATGGTATAATCCAAGTGAATCATTGATGTGATTCAAACAAATGACTTTTATTTTAAAATGAGAAAATCCTCAATTGTGGTTAATGTTCATCGATCAATATGCAATAAAAGTACTGTCAGTTAATTTAAGGGGATTATCATGGGGTTAATACTCTTCAATTCTATTACATAGTATTGACTCTATGATAAATGCAGACCCTTGCATTCAAACTTTATTGCTTTCGGGGCCTCCCAAAAATGGCTGCAGGTGCCAAAACTTCTTGCAAGATTTCTCAGAAATATTGATTGTAATGTTTCCAAGAATGTTCCTGTCAGGGAAGCCCTAGTAAAAATACTGGGACTCTTTATTTTAAGTACTTTTAAGACTATTTATTGTCTTGTGTTTTTTTTTTTGAGAACAATATTCAAGGTAAATCTTTTAACTGGGAGCTATCTTATTTTCTTGTCAACTGAAAAACAGATATTAAATGTTGATTATAAACTGTTTTGAGAGACATTTATGAAGGAATTAACATCTATGTATATGTATCAATTTACTGAATATAGTCGATAAAAATGTTTTTTAAGCAAATACAAGTGACAAAATATTGTCACATATATTCTTGTCTTTATAAGGTTTCGATCAATATCCAACAACAATATTGTATTAGAAAATCTTTCAATTTGGGACCATTAGAAATAAATGTTTGTTTGATAGGGTTGTGACTTGAGAGTCAAATCCAAAAATAGATGGAAACTGACTTGGTTATTATTCAATTTGGTCAAAACTTTGTGGTCATATCAAAAGATTCCCTTTGAAATATTACTCTGGGAATGCCTGATAGATGTGGCTTCAGTCGGTAATTGTCGGAAAGAAATGGCTTTGAAAAATGGGCATGAGTTATTAAGTCATTATATTATCACTTACAGAGGTCTTAACCTTTTCTTTTGTGTGGGACTTTTTTAATGTTCTACATTGAATGCACATCATAGCACAATTTTAAAGCTTGAATAAAAAAGAGCATTTCATTTGCGATATTATGTTCAAACCATTAGGCGGAAACAAAATCTATGTGTCCTTATGTCATGGTGGTTTCTGCATGAATGTATGAAGTTGGCTGTTAAAGCAAACAAGAATAAGATAAATTTTTTAAACCCATATTCGACAATACCACATATAAAACATTCTACAGGAACTTTTAGAAACCAGCTAGTTGAAAAGACAAACTGTTTCTAATTAGCATTGATATATCTGTGTTACATAGATTCTTCCCTATGGCATAGAGAATATTCACTCTTTTTTCATAATGTTATTGTAGTCTTCTGTTACTTTCAATTTGGACCATTCACATATTCCCTAATCTGTTGTGAGTAATTTGATGAGCAATTGGAATCATTGTATAATTTTATTACAATGTTTTCATAAGTCATAATACATATATGATAAACCAACTGTACCAAATAAAGAACCAAGCCAAGTTGTATGATGTATAAAAAGTGTGGATATATCAGATTAAAAACAGTTTTGGGGGAAATATTCATTTTCACTCCAGATTTGAGTATTTGAAGAGACAATATTTTGTGTTTTTATTTTACTTCCAGTTCAAGAAGTCGCCGGAGAAAACCCAGTAGCGTACCCTTGGGATCCCAAAAAGGTAAGCATTCTTTTATGTTTAAAGCTTCAATTAATGCTTAACTTCAATCAAATTCCCTTTGTCACACCTCGATTGATTGGTAGATTGCTCTGATAATTTATTAAATACTATACAAAAGCAAGAAGCTGCCTGTCTAAACATGATTTCTACTTTCCTCATTTCATTTATCAAAAACTTAAAGAAATCAAGATTTTGTCCTGTGTTGATTTTTGATTACAAAGGAAAGTGTTTTCCATTATTTCTTAAGACTGTCATACATTTCAGCAGTAACGTTAAGAGTATTAAAAAGAAAGGCTTTTATTTGCATTGATAAGAAGTGAGCAGACATGATTGGGCAATTTCTCCTTTATTTACAATGTTTCTTCTGCTAAAAAGAGAGTTATATGAGGGTAAGGGTTTGATTGGATGTTGTATTGTGTAATGAGTGACTTGTCACCAAGTTGAATATTGTTTTTTACATTTCAGTTACAACAAAGACCCAAGTCATGTGAAGTGCCAAATATAAAGTTAGTTCTATAATATAAACTAATCTTACCTCTTCTAACAAACACTATTTTTGTGTAAAAAAGTATTGATTTCATTTGAAGTCCAAGACTTAAGTTAGTCCTTTGCTTTTATTAAGTCCTTGTCAAAGACAAAGACCTGAAATTGCTTATTTATGTCGCTTAAATTGCTTATTTATGTCGCTAATCAGTCTCAACTTCTTACACAACAAGCATTTGCCGCAAGTATTTAGAGGAAAATCAATCAATTCAATCATCTATGCTAAACCGTATTCTACATTTTAACATAATTGTCATGATGCACAATGGTTTTTTTTAAGTGAATGAACAAACTCTTATGCATTGGCTTAGAAATGTACAGTTTCAAGCAAGCTAGAAATTACAAACAGAGCATTGTTGTTGTAGTTTAATTTGATTTCTATTTTTTTTGTTATAATTTTTTTTAACACTCTGATTGTTGCTTTGATAAGGCAATAGGAAAATAGTTCAAATGAATTAAAAGACTCAGGACAAAAGCCCCACTTCATACATACAAGGGTGGTATAAACATAAACAAATTCCCTCCATTTCAGCATTTACCCGTCTGCAGAGCAGGATTCGCAGATGAGTCTCACCATCTCGGGGATGAACAACACTGGCTCCCTGCCTGACCTCTCCATCCTTCAGTTCCCCTCGCCCCTCACAACACCCCTCGACATAGAGGATCACGCCAACAACTACACCGGCAGTCCCAACCTATCCCCGACAAGTGCTCACATGAACATGGTCCAGCCCCAGCACCCTAACGGGTCCCCCGCTCAGAGTCCCGGGCAGCGGCGACGTATGAACCCCAGCGGGCCCAGCCCGTTAGTGTTAACCGCCAATGGATCCCAGAATATGAGGATGCCTCATTCCTCGCCACCGGTATGTGTTGTTTGATGTCTTTTGTGGTCTGGTACCAATCTTTTAGTGTTTTGGGAATAGTACCCAGTTTTTAGTGCTCCAAGAATGGTGCCCAGTTTTCTATACTTTGGGAGTAGTTTCCAGATTTCAGTATTTTGAGAATGGTACCCAGTTTTCAGTATTTTGAGAATGGTACCCAGTTTTCAGTATTTTGGTAATTTGGTTGGTTCATTTTAGAATTGTTCCGATGATTCTAACAAGTACCTACCAAATTAAAAACAAGGCACTTGTTTTAAAAAAAATGCTGCTTTCTCTTTACTCTGATTATCCCTTTTTCTTGAGATGTTGGGAAGGTTGAAATAATAAGCAAGCCAAGTAACTTAAGAAAAAAGAAATATTTTCCAAATATTGGTGAAGCCACTTTGACTTAAGGAGTAAAGTTTCAACTTTATAAATGTCTTTCTTCTCTTCTCTTTGTCACAAAGATTGTTATGGTAACATGGCAGGCGCAACTTAAAGTAGGGTTTTTCCAGATTAAATGAAAGCCTTTTTTCCATTCTGTTGTACAACATTATTGCCATTAATACCAAATACAAATTTGATGAATAATTTCAGCTTTCTGCCACAATACTAACATTTGAACACTGAGAATTTGTAATGATCTGTTCAGGTCATTATTTCAATTTTAATTGCTCTCCTAACCTTAGAGAATTTGGTGAAAAAGGAATACAATGCTTTACACCTTTAACCTTAGTTTGACACATCTACTGTCAAAGACTGAGGAAATGAGGAGCTGCACTGACTGGGCTATATACTGAAACACTGAATCCAAAGATCAGAAGTGCTTCTATATCACAGTTTCTGTACTAGAACTAAACATACAAGCATGTCATGTGGGATTTAAATCTTTTGAAAATGAGATCCACACTGATTATGTAAATACTGTTTTTCATTGCACTGAGAATGGCTTCAATAGACTAATGTGAAAATCATTTGCATTCTTTCCTTGGGATACATCCTTTATTAGGACTTATATTGTTTACATGAGTTAGGTAGTGCAGACTTTAAAAACTTAATGGGAATGAAATGAATTGGTATAATTCTTTTTTTTTTTTCTTCATTTGAATATTTAAAAACTGTTGAAATCACCAAGTTTGTATAAATCTTTTCTTTAAATGTGTGAAATCTGTTAAAATTTCTTCTTTTGTCATTAGTTTTTAAAAGGTTGTCTGTTGTTGGTGGACACAATGATAAACATATTTGACTGAGAGTTTTATTGTCATTTTCAACAGCATTTCAGTGATATAACTAAAGCTTGTGTACCTATTCATGCTCCTGATATTTTTTTACCAGTGCTGCACAGTATTCTCTACAAGCAGCTGACAGCTTTCCCACATGAACATAATTAAATAAGTGGTGAGAGACGTATAAATAATATCACATTTACTTCTCTACATCTTTAAAGAATTTTGCCTATGCTAGATCTAGAATTTAAGACTTTTGTATTACAATTGTCACACACTATGGACTGATTTTACAAAACTGAGATGATTCAAGGTGTAATAATATTTATGAAGGACTTGCTTACCAAGTAATTACATTTGACCAGTTTGTTGCAGACGACTCTGGAAAACACTGTGGGAAAAAAAGTGTTTTGTGCCCTATCAGAAGATCGTTTTTCAATTTCATCGCATTTTGAAATGTCATCTGCAAACTCTTCCAATTTGGAACAGTCATAAAATTTGGTATTGGGTAAAGGGTTCAGAAAGAATTTTTGCCCAAGCTAGGTCTTGAATTCAAAAGTTTTGTATTACAATACAAACATGCTACTGACTGATCTGACTGAAGATGTAATAGTTTTTATGAAGGATTCGCTTAATTGGACTAAAAGTTAATATAACTTGTTTGACTGATTACCCAGGTGGTCTGTTCTAAGGCTGAAGATGTGAGTAGGATTGTGTCTGTAACTAACCCCTGTGTAGAACTGATTCTGTTAAAAGTCTAGTTTATATTTTTGATTTGGTGCTGCTATTTGTTTTTATTATGGTACAGTTTTCTTTTGTTTGTGTTGAAACCTGTTTGTTAAATAAAAAACAGTTATTGTTTTGTTGTACATTGTATGGTGCAAGTCTTGTTCTTGATGAATGTGTTAAAAGTTAAATGCTTTTTTTTTTTTTTTGAAAATACTCTATAGCCCCAGGGTTGAGTATTGTCTACTGGCACTAAATATTTCTTTACTGACAAGAGCAAATGCTTAGGATAGAATTAAGAAATAATGGTAAGAGGATGAATTGCTTACTAGGTGAAGTTTATCCTTTTGTCATAGTACTTTCTTTAAAACCTTTAACAGTGGATATGGTAAGAGAGGTAAAGCGGTGTAAACTTGTCTGCTGCCCACAGTTCTTAAAAACTTCAGTTTGAAATGGGAAAAAATGGCCTAACAAATCGTTTCTCTCTTTCAAACATTTTCAAATCTTACAGTAAGAGAAGTGTGAAAGTTAAATGACTCCGAGCCTAGGCCTACTACTTGTGAATCCAAGGAAAATTGTTGATACCGCTTTAAGTATAAAAAAATAAAGAATGACATCAACTGCAAATTCATTTTGGGACTGGAAAAAATATGTCAATTCATGAAATTATGAGCAAATTGATAAAAACCATCATATTTGCTACGTTAATTGGTCCCAAATGATTGAGAAATAATAACCATCATTGTTAATATGTAGTTATATGTTGTTTATTATTCGTTCTGCCATTGATTTTAGTTTGTGTTAGTGTTGTTATATCTTATGTTGCTCCGATTTGAGTGGCGTCATGGGGAACATTTGGCCGCCTAATTACCCTTAGCTTTAGATAGGGCTCATTTTTTGGCCACTTATTTTGAATAGGTATTGAAGTTATTTTAGGGAAAGTTGTTTGTTTACAGATATTTGTTTTTAATAAGTTTCCTTTTTAACATATCACAATAAAGTTTTCCCAAGCTGCAGCAGTCTGCTGCACCAAAAGGCTTATTGCCAAAAATGTCTTTAGAGTGTTTTATGATAATGCTCAATAGTTTTTTGTTTTTTTTTCAAGCAATTTGCAGCATAGACAATCCTTAAAGATATTGTAAAGAAACTTTAAGGCATTCTAATTATACCCATCAAACTACATCAGCTGTCGATGTGCCATAAAATACCATTCATTTTTTTATTCATTCATTCATTTAGGCATTCATTAATGCATTCAAATTTGTCTGTCAATCACAAAGCCAACTTAAGTTATCTTATAAAGGGGAAGGTTAAAAGAACGTTAGCAAAATATTTAGTGAATATATCCTAGGGCATTATGGGTAAAGCGTCGGCTCCTCCCCCTTTGACTCGTCACTCATTGAATGTTGTTGCTTGTTGTGTATAGGTATCCACCATTGACCCCAGTAGATTGCATATGGACCCCCGTATGAGACCACAGTTTATGTTGTATCAGCAGACGCGACACGGCGCTTCCAGAGGCCAATGTGGGGCACCGTGCGTCCCCACGATTCCCGGCCAAGGCTCGCCAACAAACTCTTCCCAAAATAGCCACGACCCAAATGCCGATTCCCCGCGAGTGCCTCCACCCCACATGGGGCCCGTTCCAAAAGTTTGTATCACGTCACATGAGGGTGACCCACCAGAGGTAATTTTTTATCTCTTCATCTTGCTCGTGTGCAACGGTTAAACATTT
The DNA here is from genome assembly GCA_947846245.1 of Cerastoderma edule. Lineage (NCBI taxonomy): Eukaryota > Metazoa > Mollusca > Bivalvia > Cardiida > Cardiidae > Cerastoderma > Cerastoderma edule. Next base: position 33,170,257 of record OX401412.1, read on the forward strand.
AGAATGATGTTTTGTGACTTCTGCTTTCCAAAACCTTAAATATCTGCTTAATTTTGTTGAGGAAAGATACTCAAAGTAGCGAACAGGTTAGAATACAGGCCAGCCGCCAATTTACTTGATGTTTCCTTCTCATTTTTAAAATATGTTTTTTATATGCCATACTCATCTATTGCCATTTTTTTTATAGTTGGAGGGTGTTGGTATATTTGATATATATATGCATCAGTAAGCAGGTTTTTGATGCCAAAGCATGACTTTAGATTATCACCTTTTATGTTTTGTTGTAGCAGTGATACACTTATTGGCTCATAGGATGTTTTGTAGGTTCAAAGGTGAAAGCACCATCGGAAGACACTACTTGATTATGAAGAAAAATGTTTTGTTTGCAAAGTTGGGTAAAAATCATGATGTCAAAAGCCTTTTAGAGACTATTCTCTTTATCTCTTTGTTTTCAATGATTTTTTGATCACATTTAAGTTAAAATGAAGGAAGTTTATTTTCCTTAAGATATTTGGTAGAAATCATTGTCACATAAAGGTAAACTGCTCTTCATGTGCAATTTAATACGAGGTTTTAAAGAGTGAAACCATAGATATGTATAAGAATATGTCAAAATGAATTTGAGCTGCAAAAAGTTTTAAGATATTAATATCCAACTCAAAATGAAATCTTTATCAATGGTTTCTGTTATTGAAGGTTCTTTTTATTATCCTTTCAAATCTTGACAAAATAATCATGGGAAACTTAAAGATAATGTGGGTTAAGAAAACTGCTTTTATGGAGTGACTTATTTTATTTCACTCTATGTTAAAGTTAAGTCTCAGAATTTGTGATTGCTACTTCCATCTCCATTAGCCACTTGTTAATTGATTAATGATGGAAAATCTGTTGTATTGTATACTGTTAGAGAGAAATTCTTTATGTTAGCAGCATGTGTAGGTTTTATTGTGTTAATCAAGCATGAATATTGCATAGATGGACACCCCTTTCCCTTTTTTTTTATCTGCAAGATACCTTTTGGCACTTTGAAAAAGGCAACATTCTGAAAAGAACACAAAAATTTGTTGATGAACTTAAGCAATGTTCTTATTTTTGTCAATCATAAGAGAAGTTACCAGGAATAATGCCAATGATGTTACCCAGTTGTTTTTATCAAGCCCAAGCTCAGGAAGGGTCTTTTTCCATATTAATAATAGGTTTATGAATTATGTTTTCAGGAAACAGACTGAAAATAAAATCAAAACTGATTGAAAATTATCTGTGGCCAGTGTTTTGATATTGTTATTGTGTTTAAAAAGTGTATTTAAATTGACATTTAAAAGCCTTTGTCTCTCTGATTCTGGCAGCTCATAATAATGTACCTTTTTTCTAATGTATAAGTGAAATAAAGTTGAAGTCAGGCATATTTGAATCCAATCTAAAGCCTATATTATACATATTCTTTTTTATCCTCATAAAGGATCTAAGCCATAGGCTAAATTTATGGAATGAAATACATAATACAAATTTAAAGTAACCACGTTTTCAAAACGAGTTGTAATTTAGGGGTCATGCACTGGCCAGAGGTTAAAGTGGTGGAATCGATACTCATGGGTCCAAAGTTTGATTCCCATCAATATCAACAATGTTCTGGAGTGTCCTTTGGCAAAGCACTTTAGAGCCCTAGCTTAGTATTTATGAATACCCAAAAGGCCGTGTTAAAACCTGCACACAAAAGTAAGTGTATTAAGCTATCAATATATATTATCATATCTGTTCATGTCCATTTCAGCCCTCGTTGACACAGTATAGAAACAACATATCTGAGACGGGCTGCCAGTCTCCCACGTCGCCCCACTCCCAGACCTCATATTCCCCCTCCCAGTCGCCCGGGCTCCCCTCACAGAACTGGAACAGCCCCGGGGCGTTTGAGATGGACCCATACACCATTCAGCAACAGCAGCAGACCAACGCACTTCAGCAGCGGTTTGAACATTTCAATATGGTAGGCTTGTGGTATTACTTATAGGTTTGAATGTTTCAATATGGTAGCTGTTTGAATTATGGTAAAACTTATTTGTTTGAACATTTCAATATGGTAGGCAACTGACTTGTGGTAGTACTTACCCATTTGGTACATTTCCTATCTTCTGAGCGCTAGCCAATTACTGTTGAATTCCTGAAAAAAAAATGAATTATAAATGAAAACTTGTTGACACTTTGTTATTTTGCTCTCTTCCTTCTTGTGCCATGACATCTGTATTAGATTATGTAAAAATTCTTATAAAACCTTTCTTTTTTCTTTAACATTTTCTTTCTAATATGCACTTGTAACAGTGTTAAAAAAAGGTTTAACTGTATTAAACTTCACCTTTCTGTTGCTGTGGTATTGAATTATTTAGATAATTAAGAAAGTTTTTTGGGAACAACACAAAACAAGACATTGAAAAATACAACTCGTCATTATTTTAACAGACTTCTCTTTCCTGTACTTATACATGATAAACAACAAAAACAACAACATTTTGATATATAAACACTTTTCTCTTTCCCTTTACAGATGCATGATAATCAACAGCAACAACAAAAGCAACAACAACATCATCATCAACAACAGCAGAATTCAGCTGACAGTGTGGGCGAAATATCGTGTACATCAAGTGCCATAACATCACCCCTCTCATCTTCATTAAACTTCTCACAAGCAAATACGCAACAGGGCAACAATGGCGGAAGCCCCTCTCTCAACCAAGACATTAATAATCAGCAGTTTTTCTTTGACAACAATGTGTCATTGCAGTCCCGGATGATGCACATGTTGAACTCTCAGTCGCTGGCAAATAGCCGAATACCGGACATCATTCTCACAGGTGAGTTGATTGTTTGTCTATCAAATCAGTCTATTCTCAGAGCATGATTTGTTACTTTTGTTTGTCTGTTTGTTACATCAGTCTATTTTTAGATCGTTATTTGTTTGCTACTTTTGTTTGTTCATTAAAGCGATTTACTCTCAGACTTTGAGTTGTTACTTTTGATTGTTCATTAAAGTGGTTCTATCTCAGATTTCGAGTTGCTATTATAATTGTTTGTTGATTTTATCAATATTTTCTCAGATCATGAGTTGCTATATTTGTTTGTATACTTCATCAATCTATTCTCAGATTATGAGTTGTTTCTTTTGTTTATTGATTATACAGATTTATTCATAGATTTTGAGTTGCTTTATCTGTTTGTTTACTTTATGAATCTTTTCTCAGATCATGAGTCGCTTTTTTTGTTTGTTTATTATATCAATCTATTCTCAGGTCCTGGGTCCTGGGCTGTTATTTTTTCTGTGTTTTTGTTACACTTCACTTGTTTCACAACTTTTTGCCATGCTCTTCCTTGTCACAGGTTCAGAAGGTCCTCATTACAACTGTCTCATCAAGAAAACTTGATAATAATGCTTTTCCTTTTCTTGTCATGAGTCATTTATTCTTTGTCCTTTTGGTTATTGCCAATCATTTATTTATATCTATGTATCAGTTACTTCTTTTGCTTGACTGTAGATCTAGGATTTAAAGTCATATTTTCATCTTCTTTTACAGGAATGAATGACTCTTCTTTCGATGCTGAATTTTTCGGAAGCGTGTCGGACGAGGCGTTAAAAGACGGACTCGACCCGATCGACCTTGACGGCCTTCAGATGTTGACGGATCCGTCGATGGTGGCGGATGCGGACACAGAGAATTCATTCCGCCTGGACCAGTTATAGGAGCTGTAGAGGGTTATACGGACAAGAAACCAGGACAAAGTCTACCGTAATCTCCCTTTAGGCTTTATTAAGACTTTGTGTTAGGGCCTGTATGAAGGTGTTTAGATGATGTGATGTGGAAGGGTGGGAAAGACATCAAAAATGGAGGAGGGACTCTTTGATGATTCTGGAAGGTGTAAGCGAGAAACGTCAAAGGGTATTTTTAAGCCTGATTTTTTGTGAGCTATCGGTGGTATGATGTTTGTACATGAAGGATAGTATTTAGCTGAAGATAAATAAAACCCAATTCCCGTGTTTGTTAAAAAGTAGATATCTTGGTTCAATAATAATGTATGTCCCTCACTAACAAGAGGGCCTTGCACATTGCTATTGATGGGGTGTCTATTCACAGTTATTGAGCTAGTCCGGTGAATGGGTGAGAGAGAGGGAGTGAGCGACGCAAAACTGATGTATAAAATTTCTGTCACACTTGGTATGGTCATTCATTATTGTGCAATCTAGTCACAGAATACCTTTTTTGGCAGCTACTGTAGAGTTTGTTACCCTTTTATTTATTCGTTTCCCATTATTCAACTCTTTCATTAATGTGCACACAACCATACATAATGACAAACAGAAGTCCAGATAAGGGTTTAACAAATAGTTATGAAGTATTTCAAAGAGCTTAGTGAATCGTATTTTGTGGATGGTAGATCTAATTGTCTATTTGAGAAGGGTTTAGTAAAGGATTATAGAAGATAGGAAGACGTTAGCTGTGAAAATAGACCTCTTATTTGGACTTCTGATGACAATGATGAAGGGATTATATAGAAATTTGAATCACATCTTTGGAAATATGGGACATATGTTAAGTCAAAACTTTTTAGGTGTACTCTTCTCTAAGGCTATTGTTGCCCATTGGTAGTAAGTAAACCCATTTGAGTACCAAAGCTGATTGGTAATTAAGGATAAATTGAGCCTGCACTTGATTTTCTTCATTGGTATACCCTTGCATGATCTTTCTCTTTTAACCCTTTCCCAAACAATAAAGACATTTGACCATTTTGTTGCAGAAGACTTTAGAAAACATTGTGGAAAAAGGAGAAATTGCTCGTTATGAGCAATTTTTCCTTTTCCCACAATGTTTTCTGCCCTATCAGAAGATTATTTTCCAATTTCAACACATTTTGAAATGTTGTCTGCAAACTTTTTCAATTTGGGTCGGTCGAAAAAATGTTGTTTGGGAAAGGGTTAATATACATAGATGTATTGATGAGAAGTATTCATTGAGTCTTTCTTAATAATTAGCAAGTGTTTATTCATAGGTTTGTTTATTGTAGAAAAGAACTGAAATTATGTTAAGCTTGAGAACACTCGACCAGGTACAAAATAACTACAATAGAGAAGTGTCATTGAAAGCCTTTTTACAAGACGAGGGTTCAGTGCAATACCATTGTAAGTGCTTCATGTTTATGAAGCACTTACTATAGTCTTGCACTGAACCCTCGAAGAGCTCTAGAAAAGTGCATATTCTCCATTTCATTACTTCTTTATTTCAACTCTAACCCTTTTATTTTTGGTTACTCATTATTGTTAGAACATTGGGATGCTCTCACTTACAGAAAAAAAGTATTTGAAATTAATGGACTAGAACTGCTCTTTTTTTTCATGATAATATTTTTGGTACCAAAAGCAGTAAGTAGAATGTAGTGACTTGTGGGTAGTTCTCAGGCGAGTAGAAATGTTCTTTAAGCCAAGGTTGTATGAGCTCAAGAGTTTATTTCAAATAAATATGAGGCAGTGCATGAGAAAGCTAACAGAAGAGGTAGGTTAATTATACCGGCTTATTTATATGATGTATATTGCCTTTCTTTATTATTGACTAGAGTCAATAATTCTTTTATGAGGAAAAGAGAAATTGCTCCCACACCCTTTTCTGTTGGCTTTCTCATGACTTGTCGACTTGTTTCATTTATATATTTTATGAGTGCTAGGAATCTCTTGTTTTTTTATGTAAATCTGTTAGAAGAAAGAAGTGCTTATCGTAAATATCTACTTGTAAGAAAATGCTTTCTCTTTGCTAATGGTTGCCACAATGTTAGAAATCTTATCAACATAGTATTATCTACGGATGATATTTTCAAAACATTGTGACAAATGGAATACTTGGTAATGAATGACATTCCTTGTACCATTTTGTGTTTTTCATTAAATATTTACTTGTAAAAGAGCAATACTTAATATAAACTACAGATTTCAAATGATTTTCTCTTCAGTTGTTTGCTGCAATCTTAAGCATGCATGAACCCTTCACCAAATACATGTATTAGATTTTCAACTGTCCCAAATTAAAAGAGTTTGCAGACGACATTTCGTCCACATGGTCTTATGATAGGGTAGAAAACCTTGTGGGAAAGGGAGAAATTGCTCGTCATGAGCAGTTGCCCAAAATATTTTCCAGAGTCGTCTGCAACAAAGTGGTCAAATGTCGTTATTGTTTGGTAAAAGGTTAGTTAACTGAATCCTATGTATGAACTTCTCTTACATGAAAGATAGTATGTATAGACATCTATCAATTCATCTTTTGTTACTTCTTTCTCCTTTGAATCAAATTGTACAAGATTAAGAACTGTTGTAAGAACTGGCTTTATTTCTTTGATAGGATAGAGAATATTGCGGTTAAAGAAGAAATTGCTCATACTTCAATTATTGTGCTGATTTTCAGCTCGCCCCATTTCTCTGAGCAAACCAGAGTCAACTGCAAGTTCTACTGAACTGTATTTTCTGTTCTACCTGATTATGGTATTTATATTCGTAAGGTAAAAGCATCATAAGACTTTTTGTCAGATAAAAAGAAGACACGCACATGTAGGTTACTTTATCTAACCCAATTTATGCAGAAAGCACATTTTTTGTGCTGTGCCTTTTTGTTGACATCATTTAAGCGCCATGCTATTATTGCATCCGACATGGCTATTTGAGTAGTACTTGATAGCATCATGTGACGTATAGGATGGCAGTGGTTAATGTAGTGAAATGCGACATTGGTCAATTAGGATGAGTTCGATATAAGAAAAAAGAAACAGGAATTGTTATGTAAACAGTTTTGTGACTGTTCAATGTTGAAAGCAATAGGAGGCTAAACTATAGAAATATGAAAAATGAAGTTTATCTTGTGGATTTGTGTTGGAACCATTGTGACAAAAGAGGAATTTGTTAATGTTGAGCATTATTGTCTTTTAGTACAATTGTTTCTTGCATTGTGTCAGAATATGTAGATTTGTTGGGAAAGGTTTAAAGTTTAAGGCTAATAGAGATAGGCTTATTATAGGACAATGAGAGGAAAGGCGCGGTGTGTTTTATTTTTTATTGTTTGAATGTAAATGCTGGATGTTTTTGTTAATGTTAATGATATATTTCTACCAATGTTGTTCCTATTACATTTTTAAAAAGAAAAAAATCTCCCTCAGTCATTCCATATGTATGAATTTATGTGTAAGTCATTGTGTAAATCAAATATGTCGAGACATCATGTCATGTCACCCCCATTGTATATTCTTGCTGCATCTTGTACCATTTGTAAATTTTTATTGCGCTGCTTCATGAATGCCTTGTACTGTTTCAAAATTCAAATAACCACCTCAAGTAGATGGTTTAAAGAATGATAACACATTGTGGCAAAATAAGAAATTGCTCATGTTTTTTTTTCCTACATAGATTTAGAAATTTCTACTCAATTCATCATTTCAAACTATGTTTTATCATATTTAAAATATATGTCTTTCCCCCAAAATAATCTTTGAAAGTTACCCAAATGGAATGCCTGAGCAGTCCATGATTTATATATTGTATGAAATTTGCTCTCTATCTGATACTAAAAAGAGAAATCATTGTGATAAAAGGAACAATGGCTTGTCACATGTTATTTCCTCTTTTCAATACATGGCTTGTTTGCCACATGTATATATTAATAACTAAGAAAAAAATTAATTGTTTCCTTATTAAATATTTATTAAGGAAATTACACCCCTAACCTTCCTTCTTTTTATTGGTTACTCAAATATGTATTTCATTTAATCCAACTTAAAATAACTTGCCCTTTGTTGGAAGTAAGTCCTAAGTCTCATAATTCCTTTGCACAATATGAGACAATGATTTCTACTGTGAGAGCTTTTTTAGGATAACTTTTTTAACCCTTTTATCAGGCAGAAATATGAAAGCAATTATATTTTACTGCTGTTTTTTCTATTTTTAGCTTTTTTTGTAATTACTTCTGCAACTTTTTACTTAAGATGGTTTCCAAACGGAGTGCACTTAATGATCATAACTTTTGATGCACCTCAAAACCCAGTTCACTTATTTATTCATTCATTCCCAAAGGGAAAGTAATTCTGCTTTGCTCAAGGGAAAGAAATATTGAGCAGGGTTTATACATGAATTGCTTTGGTAAAGGGAAAAAGCAGCATTATAGAAATCTGAGTCCTGCTGTATGCTTGATAAGTGTGTTGAATGCTATTGTTTTCTTTATTTTTCAGCAAATTTTCTAATATTACAATTCTAACTTTATATAATAGATATATTTGTCCTTAAATTACATGTAAGACTAATCATTTTTAATATTTTTTTTCTTCTATAGGTTCCTGGTAGTAAACTGTAAAATATTCAATAACCTATTAAAAGGGAGGTGAGCTAAATGACCTAAGCTGTCGATGCGCCTTAAAACACCCTTCATTAAAAGGGAGAGAGAAGTGCCTGTCTATATTTTTCTAGAACATATTATGTTGAACACTGCGACATAGGGGAAGTTGTTCAAGATGAGCAATTTTCCCTTTTGTTGTAGTGTCTGGTTATCTGTAAGATTTGTTAACATCAGAGGGAAAGACAGGCTCTGAATGGACATGCATGTCTTGAAAAGTGGTGTTTAGCTTTAGTTAAAAATGGTCAAGATATTTATTGTTTAATTAGTTAATATGGAATTTCAACATAATTGTTTATTTTGAATTACATATATGTAATAACAAATATTTACTTTTACATGTATATAGCAAAGATAATGCTTGTTAAAGCAGTTTTAATGGAAATTATTTGGTATGATATAATGTTGCTGAGTGCAGGTTGACTCTGACTGCAATTTTTTATTTGCGATTTCAGAGATTTAGATGAGAGATGTATTTCTCCAACTAACTATTTCATTGCTTTTATAAACCCTTTGCTTATTGTATTCACTTGAAGGAGAAACAAGACAAATCTAATGTGTCCTCATAAAACAAGGTTAGACCAGAGACCAAAGAGTAGTCAAATACTGCGACTGAAAGACCCTAACATGCCTCATTATCCATTAGAATTCTGAAAGGCACTTCAAAATGGGGGTTTTATCAAGAAGAAAAAAAATCTATTAAAATGGTGTTTTAGATCTTTTCCTACACTAACAACCTTTGAAAACATTGAGCAAATTCCCCTCTTTCCAACAAGTGCTCCGTAAGTTTTTATTTACTTTGGGTCATCTGTTAAAATGCAATACACTGCAAAATTACGCTGTACAGGACAGAGGGTAAATGTTGGCTCTCTCTTTTTTTATGAAAGTATATCTTACTTTTTAATACATCTTAAGGCTATGTAACTGAAGGGATTTGGTTCTCTTATTTATGTTTTGTTTTTTAAAATCAAAAGTGTAAGTTAAACAGTTTAAGACATTTTCAAATGAACTTTTAAAGGTTTTACATTTGTGTTATTTTTTTTTTCTTCAGTTTTAGTGCACACAAGGGTAGAGTTATAACTAATGCTCTAATCCATTCTTTTACAGAAACAACAATCAATGATTTTTTATATTTTATTGGATCTATTGTCACTAACAATTTCAAATATCATAGAGAAAAAATTGGTTCATCCAAAATATATTTTGCTTCTTTGTTTAGGCTTCTTTAATATCTCAGTATTTGTCAATGAAAAATCATAGTATGTTAGTTCTTCGTGGCCTAACTCTTCGAGTTTTAATATTTCAAGTACTTTGCAATGTTGAATATTTGATGGATGGATATACATGTATATGCATTCACTATGACATATGGATAAATGAAGCGATTTATAGAGAGCAAATTAATTTGTTTATTTTTTTTAAGTTATGAAACACTTCAACAAGAATTGATGTGACATGCCAAATTTGTTTTCATTGTTTTCATTATTATAAATGATCTTTAAGCCTTCTTTAACTGAATTGCTACATGTGTACCTTTTCTGGCAATGAGTAAAATATGTTTAACTCTTTGTTTTTCTTTATTTACTTACAGAACAGATGTAACAGTTTGCTTATAGTGCTGTCCAAAGTAACAAGTTCTCTGATTGGACAGACATATTTGCAACAAATCCTATGATTGGACGGATTGATTTGTCTAAAGAATGATGTGAGAAGATCCCGTATTGGATAGATTTGTCTGTCCAATCAGAATTGCTGTTTCTTGAACTACATTCGCTGAACAAACTTGATTTTAAGTGTTTATATATTAAATTTATTCAAGTAATATAGTTGTTTACTTGTTGATTATGGATAGAAAACATTGGTTTTTTTAAAGTACTAGAGTAGGTCCTTCATAAAAGCAAAGGATGTATGCTAGTGTTGCGCAAAGTTGTCAAAATAACAAATGTTTGGGTAATAGACTCGTATTGGTTAATACAGATTGTTAGTCTTATGTGTTAATAAGATTTATTGTTTGAATAGTGCAATGGATATTATTACTGCTTTCTCATTATTGCATTGAAAATATTTACAATGATTAGATGAATCTGAAAGGAAAATGTTTATTTCAGGAGAAAGAAAAGCTCAATATACAACCGTTTATAAATGGCTTATATTTCTATATGGCAGGTTCCTTTTTATTTATGTTTGGTAATATGTTGTGGATGGATCTTTTCCTGTATGACACAACGTGGTTTTAATTATTAAAATTGATCCCATCTCTGTTGTCCTGAAAGGATGTTTATCTAAGTGTCTTATCTTTTATTGAACCCCTACTCCTTGAATTAATATTTAACTGCAATTGATGCAGAAAGATGTTAGAAACCACTGTGACGAAAAAATGAATTGTGCCAAACAAGCAATGTATCCTTATTGGTCACGACTGATACTACCTGATACTACCTAATATTATAATGAAAATGCTTCAATTACTTTGTATGATTATGATTAGCTTTCAAATTGAACCAATCACAAGTTCCCATATTGGAGAATATGGTTAAGTAAAGGTGATACTGCCTTTTGTTTGTTGAAGGATATAGATAGTAATTTATAAGCATATTTTTTTAAAATACCAATCTTGAATTTTATGTAAATAATACATGAAACACTGTGAGAAAGAAAGAAATGCTTGCCCAGCCTATTGGCAGCAGTTCATTCTTTGTTCATTTGGATTTACTTAAAAAAAAAGATTTCTTCATTGACATTGTCATTCTTGTCCTCAACACGGAATTCAACTGACAGAATTTAAAAATGGGAAGATGTTTTAATTTTAAGATGTATTTTCCCTAAAGAATGGACAATAGTGGTTTAAAAGGAGTTGATGATAAAATGAATGTGAACAATGATTCATGTTGTGTTATACAATAAAAGATTCATTTCAATTATGTATGTATGTTTGTAAGGCATTTGATACAAAGAATTTTAGCGATTATTCTGTTAAACCTATCATTTGTTGTTTGTGGAAAGTCACAACTTTATCAAGTATAAAATGTTACCGTTCCTAGAGGCATATAAATTGTCCTCTTTTTCTTAGCATTAGCTTTTGTGAAGAAAAAAGATTTGTGTTTTTTTTTTTAACAACAAACAATCCAGAATTAATAAAACAATACACAATGACAATTTAATTTGTTATTGAATACAAAAGGGATGTGACATTTAAGAAAGAGTTCTTTTTCTCATCTTTGCATGTATCTTTGACTGAAGTCAACAAGATAGTCAACATCATAATGTGAAAATGGGGCATTATTTATTTATCAATACCAGGGTTTAGTGCAAGACTATAGAAAGTGCTTCATAAACACGAATTATGAAGCACTTACTATAGTCTTGCACTGAACCCTAAAATTGATAAATAATACTTCAAGAAATACTTAATATATGAAAAAGAACATTTGTTGTCACGAGATAATTTCCTTTAGTTATGGAGTATTCCACTTACAGCATATGGTAGGTTGTCTCATAAGGCATAGTTTAATAAAATAAACATTTTTTACATGAAATGTTTTTCTTGTATTGACGGTTCATTCATTAATGTACATCATCATGTATTTCTAAATTAAAGGATTTAAACTTTATCTTCCTGTTTTATTTTTGTTTATTATTGGCCTTGACTTCCCTTCTTGCTGCATGGTAACCTGCAAACTTCTTTATGTTACAATTAATGAGCTCATATAATGAACCTCAGGTACCAAGTTCTTACTTATGACCTATCATTGTGTTCAACAGGTGCACCTTTGCACTAACCTGTGTACGATGGGATTTGTGGGAAGGGAACTACTTCTATAAATAGCCTTACATGAAAGGTTTATATTACCAATAAGTGTGTCATTTATTCTCAAAAATGATTTATTCATTATTTTCTATATTGATTCAATGTTAATTTAACCTGTTTTGTAGTTATTGCATGTCACAATCAATTCTTAGGGTCATACTTGAAAAACTATTTTCTTCTGTGAGTAGGTACACAAAAGCCATATCGCACTTTTGTGATGCGTCAAAGTACAGGGATCTGTCGTTACTTATGATGTAGACCGCTGAACAGGATGATGTTTTTAAAATGAGGAAATGGACCGATTGAAATTTTCTGTGTTGGAAGATACATTGCAGAAGTATTTAAATCTTTATAAACTATTAAAGGATCATGATATATACGAGACTACAAAGTTGTTCACAAATCAGCCGAAATATGGTAACTTTAACTGAAATATTGTTTACAGGGCATTTAACTACACTTAGAAAAAAACTATTTAGAATAATGTGATCCAAGTACATGATTGTAATAACTTGTTTATGTTCAAAAGCAAGTTACATCAACATTGTTTCATCACCATCTGAAAGAAAAATGACAAGACTGGTTTGTAATCAGAACCGCTTGGTTTCAAGTTTGAGTCTCAATGGAAATTGCTATTGTGATATGTATATCCATCAACATACAGTATTATTTCTAAACTAGTCTGTATTAAAACAGGTTTTAATTTTAGTTACCCATGGTTTCTAGTGAGCTTGGAGAGAAGGTAATAAGTAATAACCATATAAATTCAAACAGGTTCCAAATTCATGCCATGGAAAATCAGGACAAGAATCACTTCGACACAAGACTGTTTCAGCCTTAACCAACTAAAATATCTTGCCATATATTAGCACTATCTATGTGTTGATTCTAGTTCAATGCAAGACTAAAGGAAGCCCTTAAAAAACATAAAGCACTTATCATAGTCAATACATTTGTCAGAGTTACTTTGTATGAGACAAGCAAGCAGCATGTCTAGAGTTTAAACCATTACCAAACAATAGCAACATTTGACCAGTTTATTATAGGCGACTAGAAAACATTGTGGGAAATTTCTCCTTTTCCCTCAAGGTTTTCGGCCCTATCAAAAGATTATTTTTCAATTTCATCGCATTTTGAAATGTCGTCTAAAAACTTTCAATTTGGGACAGTTAAAAATGTGGTGTTTGGTAAAGGATTAAGACATCCCAAAGCAAATTATCTTGTAGAGTTGACTAGTATTACAAACATTTGCACATGTCCATTTGTTTCTAAGACTTATGCCAAATTATCAATCTAAGGTTTCTTTGTAAGCCATACTATTATATAAGTTAATGTCTATGAGGTTGTTCAGTATGGGGTCTTCCCCATCATCACGAAACATTGAAACATGACTGAAATAATGTTGAAACAATGTATAAACCCATATGTATATGTTTGAGCCATTTAGTAAAGCTTATTGAAAGGTCCTGCATGACCCAGAGGTAAAGGTGGTGGACTTATAACCAGGGGTCCAATGTTCGAGCACCAAAGGTTTCACGCAAAACAATTCAGTGCCCCAGACTAGTACTGATGAACCAGGAAAGCCGTAATATAACTAAGAGAGGAAAAATGCTTGAGGGGTATTGATGGGCGAAGAGCCAAAATTGTGATTAACACTTATGTGTAACCACTCTCTTGTAATAATTCTTATTTTAGCCTTTTTGGAAACTTTAAAATGCATCGGATTATACCTTTCAACTAACTTAGGTTTGGCAAGAATTAATCAACAATAAGTTTCAATGTTATGAAAAGTAAATATTTGTTTAGTTTCTTTTTTATCATCTCATATTTCACTCATATATGAGCCTTTTATCTGGACATTTTTGTCAAATCTCAACATGTCATTTACTTTTTTTGTTATGCACCGTCAAAAAGTTTTACAGAGACAAAAAACTTTGAGGACCCTGAAGTTCGATCCACATGATCATTGCTTGAAAATTTTCTCCTTTTCCCACAATTAGTCCAATTGCCTCCAAAGCTAGTGAATTGTTTAGTCCACAGGTAAATGAGTAATATTAGGCGCCATTGGTGCAGATGTACCAAGGGTCCCAGATATGATCCCTGTTAGGTAATGTGAAAATTGCTGGGACTAGCCCACAAATCAAGCTTCTGTAAAAATGGATGTAAAATAAATAAATTTAAAATTTAACTAATGAGCAATAAATTCAGCATGCAGTTCAATACTTATTGATGGTTATCAAACAATAAATTTTCATATATTTATTTTAAATAATACAGGAAAAGTACAACATAGAAAATAAATCTTTGAAAAAATAGTACTATCATTATTGCATTTTCTATGTAGAATTATATACCGGTAGTATCTAATAAATCAAACTGGTTATTTTCTCATAACAGAAAATCCTAAACTCGTTAAAGTACTTGTAGAAGGTGGTTTCACTTGCTTTGAAATGGAACGTTTTTCAGCTGTGGGCTTCTTGAAAATGTTCTTACTTCCCCCTTGAGAATTCACAAACGTTGTATGCCCACCAAGACCATCGTAACCTTTACGAATGATGCTAGATCCCTCCCCAGGGTTCCGCTTTCTAAAAATGTTCATTCCAGAAATTGTTGAAAGCGAATTAACATCACCAATTGCCGATTCACTCTTGAACTTCTTCATTGCCTGAGAATGTTTTTCTGCGATTGAGCTCGTTCTGAGGTACTTCACTGGTAAATCAACATTATCTGTGTTCTCTAAGGAGGTAAGAGGTCTTTTAAGTGATTTCTTTGTCCCCAACACAGGGCTTTCTTCCTGAGATTGGCTTGATGAACCTGGAATCACACTCTCCTTGGGCGATTTTGCTTTCATCGGCGATTCAAACAAATCTGGTGTCTCATCAAGATCAATAACATTGGAGTTACTGCGATTCCCGAGTTTCGGTGTGGACGCCACGAACATGTTCATGTGGTCCGACTCGTTCATGATTTTCGTGAAACTTGCACTACCCTTATCTGAGGAGCCCGGGCTTCGCAGAACTCTCTTTAACTTGTTATTTGTCTTTTTTAAGAACTCCACCTCTCTCTCAGATATTTTCAAGTCCCCTTCTGATCTCTCAAGCTGTTCCTTCAATGCTGCACACTGTTTCTTCAGGTCACTCATCTTCTTGCTTTTCTCGCCTTCCTTGATCATGACTTTGTCGTAATCTTCTTTCATGTATCGTTTCTCCTGCTTGAGTTTGTCATACTCCCGTTTCAAGAAGGCCACCTGTCTAGATAGACTCTGAACTGCGCTAGCACCGTCACCAGTGTGGGATAGGATTTCTGCCGCCTCTGCTTCACAGCCTTTTGGGAATAATCAAAGAGAATTGGTTATTGTCAGTTCATAGACAATATTCACAACACATTATGGTTGATTTTTTCATTTGTTTGATGTAATCAAGGTCTGACAAAAAGAAACTGCTATCAATATTTTCAGACACTTAAAAAAAAAGAGGTGAACAGATAACAGTCTATAAGACATACAAATGAAATTTATACTTCATACTGAGACAAAACATTTTCATTTGAAAATATAGAAGAAAACTAGAGTAATAAAAGGGAGTCACATGACAAGAGTGGTTTGACTTTTCCAAAGACCCATGTGATGATGGTATCTAAAAATAGCACCTATTAGTTTAGCTCATTGTTTTGTGATATCTGAAACATAAATGTCTTTTATCTTTTCTGTGTGGTTATGAACAGGATTAGAAGCAGTCAATAATCTAGTTGTATTACTTTAAAGATCAATGTTGTCGGTTTATCAGTAAGAGACAATCTATTTCAAAAAGTTAAAATCTGAGTTAGTCCCTTTAATGTCTGTCAATGAGTTATCATTAGGCCAGTCTCAGTCTCTTATTATAATTTATGATGAATTTTAAGAGGTTTTCTTTGTCAAACTGTCTTGACCTTGTTTAGGCCTCTGTAATACACCTAATTACACCTGGCCTCATAGGCCTATAAGTCACTTAATCAAAAGTAAATTGTCTATATACAAAGAACAGTCATTTAACTATAATATATCAAAGGCCAGAATGGCCTGAACTGCGTCGCAGTATGGTCTGAGAGGTTTGTGCGTACGAATGGATTTGAAAGAAATCTAAGGGATTTTTGAAGACAAACCAACACATTTCTGTTGAATAGCAGAAATCAAAATAGAAGTCAAAAAAGACATGTCCCAGTACTCCAGTGGTACTCAAACCCAATGCTCTAATCAAATGAAAAAGTATTATTCCAGTTATCAACAAAATAGATATTATTGACGAAAACAAGCATTTTTAGTTCAGATACCAATCTACAGTCACAAGTTATTTAAGAAACACTGCATCACAAATACAGCTTCAGTCAGAGATCATTGAAAAGTTTTAAAAGTGCATTCAATATATATTGGGTTAAATGCCATATCAAAGGCATGCCCCAGTGTTACGAACAGGAACCGGAACACAAGAAACGGGTAGGTCATAAAGGATCGGAGAGATGTAAGTCTAAAACTTTATCTCAACAACAAAGTAAACAAACATTCATTCTAGTCTGGGTGATTTTTTTATCTACTCAACAATACCTACATTTAGTGTTTCTTCCAGGATTTGAAACACTAGCGGTATTTCCCCAATACATTGGGCAAAAGGTGATAATAGATCTTCTTTTTCATTTTGCCATTGTAAAATGCACATGCTCACTTCATGGTCAGTAATGGTAACGAAAAACACGGTGTATTTCCCGGCTTTTAAAAAACATCAGGCAATATTTCTTTTTCTTTCTTATAATGAAAAAATGACAGATTTTTTGTTTAGTATGAACCGTCCTGTTCAATTACAAAATCAACTTTCCAATTAAAGTAACGGCTTAAATGTGATAATCAATGTCGTTTTTTATTTCATAACGATATTACTCCAAAGAATCGGAAGCCGTATTTTCACTTCACTAAGCGAACTGGTTCCGAACCCTCTGGTAACCAAACAAACGAATCGGAAACCTATTACTGAAATTGGGTCATGCGTTTATGAAACCAAATAAAGTCGCTGATAACTATCAGTTTTTCTTCATGAATGTTTCTAAGACGTTTCTGGCACAAGGCCTGTTGTTAAAAGAAGTTTGCAAATCATAAAAAATAGGGACTTTTTTCTGCACTGAGTAAAAAAATACTGGGGATTCCTTTAAAGATGGGGGAAGTCCCACGGCCTAGATACGGGTGCTGTGGGAACGTGTCAAGACGGCCCCATGTCAAAACGTCCCGGAGATCGATGAGAACGGCCATGGAATGGTCAAAACGGCCCAATTGTTGATTTTTCAATCAGTCAAAACGGCCCAAATAAAAGTTTACACTGTTTAAACACTTTAAACCGAAACTTTTGCCGTTTATACTTATTTCGGGCCGTTTTGAACGTAGGACATTTTAACATCGGGCCGTTTCGACTGTAAACCGGTGCCGCTAGATACCTTCTTCTAGAAGTTCTAGGATGTTTGGAAATTAACGCGGATAGTTTGCATTACCTTTTATCACCATCGTGCACATCACAGACGCATCCAAAACAAACCAAGGAAGAAAGAGTTATTTAAAGAAATGACGATTTAATTTCATAAGAATTCACGCAGTTATAGACAGATTACAATCAACTTAGAAGTCGGAACTACTTTCTTTCTCTCGGCGGTGATTAAGCCCCAAAAGGTAAAGAAGGATTCCGTACGATCACTATATACGCCTTCGCGCATGCGCGCGACGCGTATAATAAATAAATATAATGGCATGGAAGTATAAGGGATATAAAAGGTAAACGCTACAAATACCAACCATTCAACAGTTTTTCACAGGTTTGCAGCATCACCATTTTCTGTTTGATTTTACGACATTCCTCTCGTTCTGCCTCAAGGGAGTTTTTCTGACTTTCGTAATATCGAAGCTTTATCACAAGATCCCCGTTAGCACTTTGTTCCTTTTTCAGCTTTGTTTCTACAGTTTTCTTAACTATCTCGAGCTGGGACAGCCGTTCTATAATAGTCTCTTTTTCTTTAACAGCATCATTCTTCTCCTTCTCTTTCTTCCGTACCTAAGCAGAAACACAATATTCATTTAAAATTTAGTTCTTTTTGCAATCTTTTTTAAAAACCATTTGAATGTAAATGTGAAATAAATGGTATGTAATAACATTGAAAAAAGTGATTCCATTATCTCGGTATTCAAAATGATGGAAAACTAATGCAAATTGACATCTCAGTAATTGGCATTAAAATTGCTTAAAATTCATACATAAATAAGCTATTTGGCTTTTGAATTGAATAAAATCATGAAAGCAAAAATTGAAAATGGGGATCAAAGTTTCAATGTGTAATACACAACATCAATGCTGGGAAGTTTAAGACCATTTATAGGGGAAAATTACAAATAAGTGGGAAGAGAACTGAGTTTACCTCTAATTTGAGACGATCCAGATCATTTTGAAGCTTGCCACTATCAACCTCCTCATCTATGTCCTCGGGAGCATCAAAATACAACCTGTTACAATATAGAATTTGAGTTAACAAAAGATAATTTGTGCTATTTCAAATTGCGAAAACTGATAATGACTGATTTGGAAGGCATATATTTGGGAATGCTTGTCATAGTAAAAGTTAAAATGTAGTAAGTTTTATGTTATAAATTGGGCCTTCACAAAAACTTTGTTACAAAGTGATCTGTTCTATCAGCAATGATCATATGAAAGGGGTCTTTTTTCCCCCATTAAATTGGAAAGAGGCCCAAGTTTGCCAATTTTGCCAAATTTTATTGATGAAATGGCTAAATTGGGAAACGAAGAAGCTGGTGTGACTGAATTTTTTGGAAAACTACATGATTTTAAAGAAATATCAACTTGGGAAGGTGCCTTTCATAGGCCCCTGTTATATAACATGAAAGCGCCCTGTGTGAGGCAAAAAAAAATCTGATTGGTGAACTACCTTGTTTCGACTACATCTTATCATAACAACATTATCTTCTCATGACCATAACTTACTAACCCGTTATAATGATTTGCTTACTTGTTATAGCAGTTAGCTGTAAGTAAGCCATTAACAGGTAAGTAATTCACTTTAATGTTAAAAAGACTCTCACCCCTGTGTCACCGTACCATCCAGTGCTTACCTCTGTATAATCTTTTTCCGGTTGACAGCGATCCTACAACTTGGACATGTTCTTCCATTCTCTAGCCATTGTTCCAAACATGCATTGTGGAAGGTATGCCCACACTCAAGGGCAGATATCACCTGTTAAGAGATACCAGATAATTGTTTCTGATATGAAGCTGTTTAGAAAAGCTTCTTTTTTCTCATATTTCGCCTTGTTCATACAATGTTTAGATCTAATGGATTTGAGTGGCAAAACTTGCATATGTCCTTCCATTTTTGTGAAGGACTTACTAGTCTACATAGTCTTGCATTGAACTAAAGAAACAATGCTTTTTAAAGATTCTAACAGGTTTTTGTTATTTGTGAATCATGACCAAAAGACAAATTATCTTTACTTAAATTAATGAATATATACAATGATTGGAGTCATTGTTTGTTACAAATGGACACTGTCACAATATTGCGAGGGGTTTGATCCAGAAGCAGTTCAGCTCACTCACTGCATTATTGAATAATAAGCACTGCTCACTCACTGCATTATTGAATAATAAGCACTGCTCACTCACTGCATTATTGAATAATAAGCACTGAAGTTAAAAAAGAAAACTGGATCATTATCAGTAAGTTATTTTGTCACAATGCTTTAGAATAACATCCTCTGCAACAGTGTTTAATGTCGCTTCTATAAGGGAAGGCATTAAGTGCATATAAAGCAAACGTATCGAAACAGAATCATTATAATAAGTTAATAATTGGTTGTTGAAAACAATCATTAAGTTTTTCATTTTTGACATTCATTAGTTTGTAATGGGTACAGTCATCCACCCATTAAGCTCTCAGCATGTTCAGAAGCTAGTCATTCATGCATACAGTCAATGCAAACTTAAGTTTTAGCTTAGCGATGAATGTATCGATGTATTTTGTGGATTAACCTTGGAAAATCTTGACCAAAATTTATGCTTGTACCAGTTTATATTGTAGACATTTGATATTAGATTCAGCTATTAAGTATTTACCTCATCATCTCTGTTCTCAAACAGCTCCTGACAGATAATGCACTGGCACTTCATCTTCTAATGCTGAAAGAGAAATACTGCAAGATATATAAACAGGGTCTTCAAGAGTACTAATTAAAAGAAATAGATGTAGATATGTAACAAACAAGGTCGTGGATATTGTTTCAAGTTGATGGGTACACCACTTAATATTATTATTTACCTTATTTGTTTTACATCGATAGTGTAGGAAGCTTGACGTGCGTTAAATTCACTCTTGATGACTGCTTCCAGGATTCTAAAGCAGTACTCATGCCAATTTGTGAATCAGTGCTGGCAACTTTCACTGTGCCTCACAGGGATCGAACCCACGACCCTCGATACAAGAGGCAACCTCCCTACCTCTGCACCAATGGCGCCCCTATTGAAACAAACTGTCACAAAGAAACTAAGAATTTCTTGCTTTATATGTCCTAAAATTCAAAAATTTACATAAATTGAGAATAAAATAATTATCAAACCATTGGATCTCAGTCGGCACTGACATTTATTTACTTCAAAAAATTTTTTTGGACAGAATTGTTTAAATAGAATTTAATTACATAAGTTCAGTGATCTTGTTTGAAGACATTTCAGCATTGTTAAGGAAGATACCCAGATCGGACTTTGTCAACATCATGTTGACATGTTTAAGATGTATTTTCCAACTTACCCTTGGCATCGTGGAATCTAGAAATGTAAACAAAAGTAAAAAAATGTCGCGAATTGTCATTCGCAAGTGGCGGGCAAGACGTTATCTTGATTAGTTCGTTTCTCAAAAATTGGGAAAGATACTTTCGTTCGCGAATATTGTTCTAGGTTAAAACAAATTTCCCGTAATTTCTGTGTTCTGATATGAAATCGTCTCAATATAATAATTATATCTAATTATTCATCGAGTATGATATTGAACAAATCAGTGAGTTGTTTTGCAAAGTTTCCTTTGATTAGTTTGTATTCAATATGGTTGGACAAGCAAACGAAAAAGGATGTTCGATTTATGTTTCATCGGGATAAGGGAATTAACTACTAATTTACTGCTGAATATGATTGTACAGGTTATTCCCCTTGTATAATGTATAAATATCGACTGAGCTCAACCAACGATCCTTTAAACGACCTTTACTTTGTTAAGTCTCTTGGTTTGGCTTAAGTCTGATTTACCGTCTGATTCAAGCTATGTGTGGGGCATAAAGGAATCAAATCCCCAAAGCATTCCGTAACAGCAACCCAAACAGACAGACAAACACACACACACAGACAGACAGGGATGGACAGACAGACAATGACAAACAGACAGGGACAAACAGGCAGGGACAGACAGGGACAGACAGGCAGACAGACAGAGAAAAGCCACAACTCTGACAAACAAAATGAATATTAAGTTCTTATAGTTAATTTGTTTGTTTATGTGTGTTTCTCCCATAACAGTCATATATCGTTAATATCTTTACGCTTGATTTTGAGGCCTTTTTACAAAGCTATCAATAAACAATCGTGCGATGACAACTTCAAACAGTGAACATATTCACCCGTGAGTGGAGGGCTAATTGATGGTTAATTGAAACTGCGTTTGTAGTGTTATCTGAAATCTCGTTAGTCATTCCATTAGAATGCTGCCTCCTGACAATTAACCCGTTTCCCCCCTGTTATAGTTTGGGACAGGTCCAAATTGAAAGCGACTACAGACGACAGAGAATAGCATGAACGATATATGTTCCCTTTACAGAGGTGGCAAAGTCAATTGTCCGTATTGCCCAGCTTGTCCAAAAGCTTGAACGTGCAAGTGCATTTTGACTGAAGTTTCTTAACTATATAACATTATACGGTTAAGTGCAGAACAAGATTTGGTGTTTATGGACAAGTAAATCAAAATCAGATTCGACAGCATTGCTTTATGGTAGCTCTATTGCGATAGAGCCATTGTTTCAAAAAGATACATTGATCATTAGGAGCGATTCGTCATTTCGTCACATTGCTTTCTGAAAAAGTTTGCAAGAGACGCGGCAAAGCTAAGGTTTTTTGTTGTAATGGTTCAGTACCCTTCTCAGATGAACGAATACGTCCTTTCAAGCAAACCATGATTGGAATAGAATAGACCATAATGTATATTTCATTTGACGAGTAAACGGTTCGTAGTCATGTTCACATGCAAGTAACTCATGACATTAACCCTTTCCCAAACAATAACGACATTTGACACGTTTGTTGCAGACGACTTTAGAAAACATTGTGGGAAAAGGAGAAATTGCTCGTAACGAGCAATTTTTCCTTTTCCAACAATATTTTCTGCCCTACCAGAAGATTATTTTCTAATTTTATCACATTTTGAAATGTCGTCTGCAAACTCTTTCAATTTGGGACAGTCCAAAATTTGTTGTTGGGGAAAGGGTTATGAAAACAGCACTCTCTTATATATCTCCCCTCATTCCCCCCTCAAATGGATATAGATTGTAGGAGTTTTCAGGGGTTTCTTCCCTCCTTTATATGGTTCATAAAAGAATTGATAACCAAGCAATGATAATGATAATAATGGTGGTGATGGTACTACTGCTGTCGTTCATGATTAAAGCAATGTTTATAAAGAACTTGAAAATATACAAGTATACTAATAATGAAAATCAAATGAGAATAATCTATCGAGCCAAGCAAAGAGATCTCTAGATCACCATATCACATCCGATAAGTAAAAAACAATGTCAACCACGGATCGATCGTGCTGTCTTTAAATGTGCCCGCATGTTTTGTCCATTAGGTAGATTCTCGATTTTGTTTTAACGTTCTACAAACATAGCACTTTTTACTATTGATTTATTCATAACAAAAGATACATTTTGGAATGTGTCTAAGCAAGTTGATAAATGGACGCCCTATAACAAGGCACTGTTTACTAAGAAACGTCTCTCAAAATTCACGTTGTTGGTCGTTATCGAAATACATATATATGTATATGTTTAGTATGAGCTCGTTTCCTATCCACACATATGTATGTTCAATGTGTCGATGCTCCAGAATGAGCCGTGCGCTTTATCAAGAAGAAGATGTCTCAAAAGTAAGGTTCGAAGATGCGTTATGCAATCTAAGCTGAGTGATAGCGCTTATTAGATATGACCTTTCGTGCGTTTATCTACAATGGTTTCTATAGATACATTACGTTTGTTTTCCCAAATCATACATAATTTATCCAGGTACGAAGTCACTTGTCATTATCTTCAATTAGAAACGTCAACGTTCGATAAAATGCATGCCGGGTTGATCGTTCTTTCTCTGACAAATGGATCAGGGTACTGTTTTACTATACGACTTGACGAAAACATTTGCGTTAGTCGAAAGTGATAAACATGGATAGTATCTCAAATGAAAACACAATATTGGCATGTGGCACGTCATTGGAAGCGCCTCGGTGGGACTATTCCTATGATGTGTTACTATGCAATATTTCTTAGTCAGATATTGATATAAGAGGGAATGTTGTTTTGAACTTACGCAATCTTTAAGTTCAAAATGTTTAGTAAAGCGGTACCCCTACTTTTAAACACATTTCCCCATTTGGGAATTATTTAAAATTCTTACAAATTCAAAGCACCAGTAGACGACAATCGTTTAGTATGAATAAGTAACTTGTATGTTGTTGTTTTTGGGAAGAAATCATTGTGACCAAAAGATAAACTGGTTTTGAGCAATTTATCCTTTTTTATCATTAACACTGGTTTGGTTATACTTTTGCAGTAAATGCATAAACATGAGGTATGATATGTAGATAGACAGACAGATATATATCTTTTATTGGACCACCAGATATGTGTACAATCATCTTTACAAAACACATAATCATACAATACATACTTGATGGGAGTAAGGGCTTTATGTTTCGATGTCGGAATACAACATTGTCCGTGCGATGGTGCGCCCTCTAGCGTTTTCTAGTACGGACCCGGCATCCCGAAATGATGGCCAGGGAGAATTCAGGAAGAAATTATTTCATTCTATTTTTTTCGTCTGCTCAGCTGTTTCTATCAGTTTGGACCAGTTACAAATTCCGATACAGGGTAGTCCAAATGCATTATCCAATCTTATATATTTCACACAGTTACAGCTTTACTTGGATCACCCGAGTCATATGCGGGGGTTTGTAAGGTTTAACGCGACGGATATTCCGTCTAGGTCATGGAGTCTCCACCGAGATCCAAACCTTTGCTAGAGAGAACCTTTGTTCTATTATAATCGTTGATTGTTCCATTTTAATATTTGATGTTTGAAACAATGGATCTTGATTTACGATGAAATAATTGATTTTTGGAAAACATTTAAAGGCACATGAAAGGGTATGAGTACAAATACATTACTTTTACTGAACAAATATATGGAGTTCGTTTATTATGTTCATAAAAGTCATGAAAATTGATTTATGAATACTGTGAGACCCTATTCAATAAACACTTTTAACATAAGTTATTTTGTGTTTGAAATATAGTTGTGTTCAATTAAATCATTTTTGTTTACACATTTAAAATAACAAATTCTGATTGGTTAGTTTAAAAACCTTTGTATCACATGACCAGGTCAGAGATGATGAATCAGGCAATCTAAAATATTAACTGGCTAATCCTGGTCTTTTCTTGTTGGCTTTCATATCTTAGTTGTGCTGATGGGTTGTTTTGGTGATGACTATTTGAATCTGACCAAAAGTTTACCAGATAATATACATGTAGTTTGATATAGTATTAGCCTGCTTTCACATGCCAACTCTCGTATGTGAATTTTTGAAGAGCAAGGTTGGTTTTCAATCGGAATGCCTTCGTGGTGTTCCTAGGCGTAACCGGTCCGGCTCGCCGGAATTTGCCGAAATTTGCCGAAGATGTCCGATCATATGGCTTTGACCACGTGGTAGAATGATGTTACTGTTTGTCAGATAATTAGCCGCCAACCATGGCTGCCATGCGTGTAAGATTGTGCATTGGAGACCTTGAGGTCTAATTTTAATATATTTTCCCCTCATACATACAATCGACTTTGAGACAGACAACATTAGTAGACATTACGATCAAACCAAGATTTAAGATAATGAAAAAATGTTCAAAATTAGAAAGGGAAAAAAACAGTGGATGCTAACGTTTACAAACAATGCGTAGTAAGTTTCAAAACAATTTTCTTATATATGTTTAGGTTCTAATAAACATTGTTCTAGCCTGTTGTAAATCACATCGCGTGAAACTAACGAATAACAACAACTCAATTTATCAATTAACTTCGAATCAATAATTCAGACCGCTAAGATAAGCTCGCCACTCGAAAGTTGTGTATTTGTTGAGATATATATATCTAAAAAATGCACGGGAGTTTTTTGTACAAAAAGGGGCATTATTTACTTAAAATCTAAACATGAATTATGATTCTTGGTCAGTGACCTTACATTATATGATTCACAAAGCGTGTTTGTGAAGTTTCAGCCCATTCTCTTCAGTTGTAATTGAAATACCAACTTGCAAGCATAACTTTAATCGAGATGCTATAAGTACAAAAAGGGCATGATTCGCTTAAGATATCAACCAGAGTATTAATAAGGGACCTAACATAATGACCCATGATACACGTGTTAAGTTTCAGCTTATTCCCATCAATAGTTGATGAGATACCCCAAGATATGACTCAGACACCCGGGAGAGTTTTTCCTTACTATATACAAACAGTCGAGATTAATAAATGCAAAGAATTGTTTTTAACAAAGCCGTCAACCCTTTACCAAACGCTAAATTTTCGACTGTCCCAAATTGAAAGAGTATGCAGACGACAATACAAAATGTGATGAAATTTAGATATAATAGGAATAATCTTCTGATAGGGCATAAAACATTGTAGGAAAAGGAGAAATTGCTCGTTACGAGCAATTTTCCTTTTCTCAAAATGTTTTTCAGAGTGGTCTGCAACAAACTGATCAAATGTCGTTATTGTTTGGTAATGGGTTAATTGCCAACTGCATAGTGACAAACAGTGCATATCACCGAATATCTATAAACACATATACACACACATACAGGTATACAATTCTATGTCCACATATTTAGTCATAGAAATCACCTCAAAGCAATGTCTTCGATTCGCTATCAAAATGCGAAGCCAAGCACCAAGCTCGTTATAAATCGAGGGGGATCATTGCCGTATATAGTATTCATGCACGGCAAACATTTTATATCTTATCGGAAAAATCGGCGTATCAAACTATTCCTCCATCTTGTAACTTGTTTGTGGTCCAAATTCAAAGCAACAGCAGACGGCAAATGTATGTAAAGAAATACAATCATCGTTATGATGTTTGTCTAAAAAACACATTGTGCCAAGTGGATAAATCACTCACTGAGAGAAATTTTGCACAGTTATTTCCTTTGTAGCATATGATACAGTTAAAGGGAGTAGTTTTGTTATAAGGGGATACACGGCGGAAAGAATATTGATAAAGCCAAAAGAACAGATATAACATGCAGAATTATTAGAAACATAGCTTATATGTTTGTTGGACAACTTTAATAACAAGTAAAATATACGACAGAACGCTCGAAAGTACAAGTACAGGGTAATCCTCGAAATGAGAACATTAATTATTAAATCGATAAGAGGTTTATTGTTCCATTTATTATTCATTTGCACCGATCACAAAAGCTACAGGATATCTTAGCGAGAAACCGGCGTATTATTGGAATTATGTGGTCGAAGTTTATCAGTCTGCACAAGAGAAAATAGACTTTGCAAAATGTGCTCTCAAAGCACCGTAGAAAACGAATACCATTTCGAAATGATTTGTCCGAAATATCGTGATCTTCGAAAAACCTTATTACCGAAATTTTACCATATATGGCCAACATATAACACATTTAATCTTTAATGAACAGCCGAAAAAAGAGTGTTTTATGCAAACTTTGAACATTTTTAACATTTGATATATAGCGATGTCACACAACTTAGAGACAAACCTCCATTTTTGCATGATAATTAATCACTTAATCATAATCATAAATATATATGTATGTAAATGTGTACATGTATATGTATGTACCAACGACATATAAATGTTATGCTAATAAAATGTTTGAACTTGAACTTGGTCACGCACACAGGTTTGGATATAACTCGCCCACAATCAGTCTGTATAGGAAACCATTCAGATTTTAATGCTTTTCATAAACAATTAAGTGAAAGGATACGCATTTACAACTGCCACATTGATCCAAACATTCTATGAAAGAAAATAACAATCTAAATTCTATTACAATTCCTGTTGACGATGTCAACCGGAATTGCAATAAAACAGGATAAACATTATTAAAAATTGTTATAATTATTACATTTCCTGTTTTACTACATTTCCGGTTGTTAAGTACAGCGACCAAATACATATCGTAGAAATTGGATTGGTTCTGAAATATACAATCGATTAGACAGCATATAGCTTCATATTCATTTGTAATCGTTTCATTTTTCCTTTTTATTATGTTTTTATGACATTTCCAGCAAATGCTCCGTTACATTCTCGTTTCAACCCGTGACAGACGATTTCAAAAGAAGCCGCTGCAACAAATTGAAATATCGATCACTGTGTATCTTTTGTTTCTCGCATTGACAATATTACGAAAGATTTGTTTTGTTTTTCATTCTCAAAAACGTTCATCTGCTATCGCTTTTGCGGTTTTAGTAAAGAGCCAATAAAATGCATATAACATAGCGCTTTCCACTGTACAATAAAACCTCCATGATTCGAATTATCGTTACGACTTAACCAATTACCAAACAATTACCACATTTGACCAGTTTGTTGAAGACGACTCTGGAAAACATTGTGGAAAAGGGAAATTGCTCTTAACGAGAAATTTCTCCTTTTCCCACAATGTTTTCTGTCCTATCAGAAGATTACTTTTCAATTTCATCACATATTGAAGAGTCGTCTGCAAACTCTTTCAATTTGAGACAGTTGTTAATTTTGGCGTTTGGTAAAGAGTTAAAGGTGTTTTTCGCCAAGCGGGACTCGCCTGATGAAAACCGATAATAGACTTGTTTGGAATTCACTCTAAAGAACTCACTTATACCGCACGCATGTTAAGTGGAGACCTGACTAGTGAACTTATGTGGAACCATTATGAAGCGATTTCGCCTTATTCCGTGTAGAGTTCACATCCGGCGTATCAAGAAATATTCGGCAATTTCCGGTTTGGTTGGGATTATTTTTCTTGGTGAGTTAATCTTTGTTATATTTGGTATTTCAATAATTATGCATTTTTTAAAGATAGATTATATGATTAGTTTGTGCAGTCTTGGACTGACTCGGTCAATAATACCACAAAACGAATGTATTATAGTAAATATACAAATGAATTTTCTTATGAATCTTTCCTCGATACTATCTCTAACAATAAGTGGTTGAAATTATTTGCATGTTTTAGACTCTGTTCTCATAAACTAGAAGTAGAAGCAGGTAGATTTAATGGAATACCAAGAGAAAATAGACATTGTAAGATCTGCTCGTCAAGATAAGTTGAAAATGAATATCAAGTCTACTAGAATGTTCCAAGTACACTCAAATACTTAGAAAGCATCTTTGTAGCGTACTACAGACTAATTCCAATATTTTTATACAATTAATGTCGTCGTCAAAAAGAAATACTATACTAAGCATTTGAGGATATCTTTCGGAGAGCTTTGCTCTTCGTGATGAAACTTGAAACACTATTGCTGTTCCTAAACCACCGGCTTTCTCAATTCTATTAGTATAACCATTCTTGAAACTTGATTTGTGCATATTGTGCTTAATGTTTGTTCATCATCGTTTTGTCTAAGCCAATTAATCAAGATGAAAGCTCCGTATGTTTCTATGATATTATAGACAGTAACAATCATAGGCGCCGATAACCCGTTTATCTTGCAAAGACGCACTTTCAAGACAAATCATAACATCTTTAAGGGCCCATGCAAATCAAGAAAAACAGATTCGACTCACGTATTAAAACCAAACACCAAATGATTCTGGAATTAAATATGTCTTTAAGGTATTAACCAACTCATATTTCTACAGGTATATCGGATATCAACAGGGCTGATGCGCTGTCAATAATCAAGTCTTATGTTACTTTAGCAATCGATGTTGTCATTTTATCAGTAGAAGACAAATTATATTTAAAGTTAGAATCCTCATCTGTGAGATAGGCCTTGGGTCCATGCTATATGTGGACAAAGGGGGTTAAAAACCAGGACGACTTAAGTGAATCTGTCAGTTGGTCTATTTGTCGGTTGGTCCGCTAATTTTCGTTTAAATTGGTTTCGTAACCAGTGCGATTCTGTATAGAAACATGTAAATCAAACATTTGTTTAAGTTCAAAGAAAACGCTGTCGTAAAAAAGTATTTGATAGGTTTTCAGTGCGTATGTTTTTGCTTGATTTAGAGGAGTTTTTTTAATATATCGGAGCAAGGCTTTTTTTAAAAAAAGAATCGCTATAAACGTCTGGTGCGTAGCTATGAACATGAACATGAAAAACTAAGGTCTACATTGAGTGGCTAGAGTAAATCTCACGATTTTTCCTGATGTTTTTGCCTATTTTGTTGCTCGAAACACGATTAGATTGTACCCAAATGGAACATAGAAATTTTCTGGTTAACATGGCCCCCTTAACCCCTAGCTGTACGTACATTTATTAGATTGCTTAACTAAGCACCTGTATGTACACACGGAAAGTGTTTGTAATTATCCATAATGTGAAACGAATCGAGGCTGGCACTCAGTTGTGGACATTGCGATCTAATGAAATTTCGCAGCGGTGTCTTTTCAGTAGAAATCTGATCTGTCTAAAACCTATGGGATCCAATCAGTGGATCTATAAATCTTTCGGATTGGGAATTCAACTCGTTTTAATCCATAATAGCTGAGGTTTACTGTATTTACTGTAGAAATCATTAGATACCACTGTAATGAATTAAATCATGGGCAAGATTTCATCAATCCCATTGGTTTCTTGCCAATATTATAAAAATATATATATATATTATTTTACCGTGCTACTTTTGTCATCTTTTGATCCTCTAAAAATTGGATCGGTCACAAGATACATGTCAAGTTTACTCTTTTTCCACACTGAAATACAAGTCATTATTTTGACAAAATTAAACGCACTTTTGATGGTTTCTAAGTTTGCACATGCTTGTATAATAGTAGTTCGTTTTCCGACTCCCGCAAAGTGGGGCATGTACATGTCTTTGGGGAGGCAAGAAATTCCTGGTCGCCCCGGGGGGTGAGAGTGTCCGGGAGAAGTCCGAATGTCGGTCCGAGGAGGTCGGTCTGTTCGATGGTCACTTGTCGAATTTTAGTTTTTTTTTCTTGTTGGTTATTTGGACGGTATGTCGGTGTTCGCAATGTGCATTGGCAAAGTTGGCAACAGCAATGAGAACACGGAAATGTGACTTTTTCAGATTGGCTCAAAAAGAAAGGGTACACATTCAGTATCTTGTATCGTGATACTAAGTTAAGTACAATCAGTTTATGTATACTTCATGAGCGCTCGCTTTATCACACCTATAGCCATGCAAAGACCGTATACGCTGCACTACCTAGTACTGTATAACTTTTTAAGGAAACTTTACGGAAACATATGGAAAACCTAAACTCACGCGGCTTACTTAAATGAATTTACGCAAATATATAGGGTTACGTAAACAATACAAGAAATTACAGCGTAAGTAGCTTAGTAGAACGGTACCAAGGCTAACCTACAACACACGCATTTGTGAAATTCTGATTTCTCTCTCTGGAACGATAGTTTCTACTAGGGAAGGGAACGACTAATTTAATACTCAAATACTCGGTTTAATGTCCTGTATGACTGTTCGAATATTCGTTTTCATTATACCCATATCACTGTATTTGTGCAATTAAAACTAATGAAAATCGTATTTTGTTTCTTTTCTCCGCATCCTCTGAACTGAAACCTTCTACCCAATGTCACAATAAAATGATAGTACGCGTACACTATAGCTATTTACCGATTTTGTTTTCAATTTAGGACCGGTCCAAAAGTCCCATATACGATAATTGGTTTATGAAACCGAATCGAAGTCATGATTTATGGGATGAAAGCAGGACCAATATTGACAATACACCGGGCGTAAAATTATGCTTGTCACAATATCGTATCGGCTGACCTGGTCGGATTTCCACTTTTATGCAAATGCCGGCATAATGTACGATGTTAACTGAGTCGTTATTTGTAAGTTATCCGGGATGTTAATTGACGATTAAACTAAAGATCAACAAAACAAAAAACAAAAACGGACATGTTAACACTAACACGCTAACACTCAAAAGTGTCATATCGTAACATCACGTGACCGGAATTCTTTTTTTCTGAATTGAATTGAAACCATCGAGTCATTATTTGGATGATTTTCCCTCGACAGCATTTCCGTATGTAGGCTATTCAACAGCGAACAAGGTTCACGGAGTGTCTTTGAAACACATGTCGTGGGTTCAATGCAAGACTATAGTAAGTGCTTCATGAAGCACTTACTATAGTATTGCATAGACCCCTCGAGATACAGATCCCTCCCTTGTTGGACATCAATTGAATACTGAATGGTAATCATATCATGTTAACGATTTCGTTTCGAACAGTCAGTCCACTGCACACTGCCAAAAATGCGAATCGGCCTCAGCCGGGTATCGAACATAAATAAAGGGGGACACAAAGGCTGTTAGTCGAATACCTTAACAACATTTTGTCATAGACGTTGTGCGACACTCAGCCAGGGGTGGGAAAATCAATTGTCCGTATTGCCCACTTTTCCAAAAGCCTTGACGGACACATGAATTTTTAATGAAATCAACTATATAACCATTATACAGCCAAGAGCAGAAAGAGATAAGGCATTTACGGACAAGTTAATCAAAATCAGAATCCGCCGACACTGACACCCGTACCAACAGTAATTGGTAATTTATTCAGGCCTTTATAACGCATAGCCATTTTTTTGTTGCATCTGGTTAATTCTGTTAATAATCCAGAACATCGTGAGGTTATTTTTCTTTTTTCATCGCATCAACAATAATGCATTTACTCGCGATCCCTGACACAAGTGATAGAAAATGTCTCATGTATTTAAAAGCCAACGTGGGTTCAACCTTGAGACTTTTCAGTTTTAATCAAAATAACTTCGGTGTGATCACTAGAAACCAATACAGGAAGCAAACTAAGAGAGATCAATATGTGTTGAGGTTGTCAGAACTTGTTTCACGATCGACTCACAGATAGACATTTTAATACTTTTGAAATGAAATGTCTTCAAAGGATAAAATGATTTCAAGCCATTTACAACAATTATTCTGACACTAATGTCCTGTGCGTAGGAACATCGATATATTTACTGCCGAGATATTACATAAACTCTCTGGGTACTGTGATACTAAGCGACATACGGGAAAAACCAGTGTAAGTTAAAATTGCTTAGCACGAATAGCATCATAAATAAAGGTACACGATTGTACATAATATGACACACCATTCGACGCGATTCGGAGAGGAGGGAGGTTGTTTAGAACTTAAGAGAATTCTTAGCATGAGATGTTTAGTAAAACGCTACCAAGGTAACTTAGTTTAAACTCAATAACAATTCGAGGAGGGTGGGGGTTATAGGCAAATCGAAGAATGTTATTTTATCAAACAAAATTAGATTGGATTTACATAAATAAAACCCTGGTATCTAAGAATATATACAACAACAATTCGTAGGGGTTCCTTTTAGCAGTTTGTATCCCTGCAGGACATTTTCTCCGCGAACTATTAGCATGTACTCAGTATCATACAGCCAACACTAACCACTGCAAGTCCCAGTTGCTAATGAATGATTACTGACACCACACGGACATATCATACACACTAACACATCCCCCACAGGCACGAACATGATGGGGGTCATTGAAGAATGTACAAAATGAGATATGTTACATAAATAAAACAAAGGGTATCTAAATATACTCGCACACACAAGAACTGTTCGGAGGGGTTTGTTTTAGCAATTTGTCCTTATGCAGGACAAATTCCCCCCGCGTATTATAAGCATGTGTTCCTTATCATACAATCAACAAATGGACCTTCAAGTTCCACGCGTTACTGCTTTAATACTGACATTACTTTGAGACCTTTCATTAATGCACATTCGGTGCGAGAACTTGTTAATTGTCCAGGAAGAAGAATCGATGTGGCTAAGTTGTAAGAACTTGCTCCACAATCGATTGAGAGTGAATAAGTTTAACCGTAGTCTACCTATAATACCGAAAGAAAGGTTGGGGTGTCAAATCACTTCTTCATGTTGCCCAGCTTGTCCAAAAGCCTTAACGGAAAAGTGAACTTTTACTGAAATGCACCATACACTGTATAACAATTTTACGGACAAGTGCAGGGAAATATTGGCAATTACGGACAAGTGCAGGAAATATTGGCAATTACGGACAAGTGCAGGAAATATTGGCAATTACGGACAAGTGCAGGAAATATTGGCAATAACTGATAAGCTAATCAAAATCAGATTTCGCGACCCTCGAAAGATCTTATATATATATACTTATATATATATATGATCCATCATATGTGTATATATCTATTTGCAGCATCGTTTGCGATTCTCAAAACGACCTACAAGATCGCAAGAGGCAGACTAGATGAGTACAAGATGCAGACGACAATACTAAATCGTAAATATCAATTTATGTGTCTGCATATGTTTCGACATCGTTTTAAATTGAATCGCCAAGTGCAACAAATCTTGCAAATCAATCAATTCAAATATTTCTTTATATAACTTTACTCGTCAATTCAAATTATACAAACCAGCCCTATAAATTTAGGCAATTAAAGCTGATCAATCGGTCCAAACATATGGAGCGGATATGTTAATTCAAATATATAAAGCTAATTTATCAACTCAAACATTGAACACTGGCTCATCAATTCAAACATGTAAAGCTGTCTTGTCAATTCAAACATGTAAAAGTGACTCGTCAATTCAAACATGTAAAGCTGGCTCTTCAATTCAAATTTTAACTCATCAATTCAAACATTTCTAGCGGAAGTGTCCCAGCAGCCAAAGTATGACGTCATACTGAGCGCCTACATGAACAGTGGCTCCACCTACAGCGGTCAGTTTCTGGGATTCCGACCGGACACCTTCTATGTGTACGAACCCCTGTGGCATCTGTCAGTCTGGGATTACTACAGGGACAACTCTACCCTCTGTAGCTCCCTGGAAACCCGCTGTAGGTGCGTTTGTTTTGTTTCTTTTTTAAGTAAAATTACTTGACAGTGCCGAAGGACATCTAGATTGGCTAACGTTTGGTTTGTTTCTTGTTCATAACTGATGGATGAAGGATTACTTGCCAAACAAAGTTTTATTTTCTTTCTTTCTAAGTTATCTCACTTGACTGAGCAGTGGCATTTTTAGATTATATTTACGCGGATGCCTTGTTCATTATGGATAGAGGAAGGAAGATTGCCAAAGATAGTTTCCATCACGTGTGTTGTTTGGTTTTACATCGCAGAACAGAAGTATTTTAGTAATCTCTTTTCCTTTCTATCAATGATGCATATACGAGTTTTTCATTATTTACCAGAGAACTATATTGTATAAGCGTGCGTTTTTTGGTCGTTTACACAACATTTCTAGAACAATAATATTAATTCTATTGCATTGGCACTCATTAGAATCGTCTCATCGGGATGAGTCTGATGAGTGCCTTCATTTTAGGATTAACAGAATGATTTCATAAGGTAGCCTATCGAACACGACTCCTGTTTTGATCGCTATTTTCCAACACGGTTTGTTGGGTTTAATGTACAATATTCATAATCGGCCATCTTAAAACACATGCTATCCTCAGTTTACTTTAGTTGTTCTTGGTATACATCCGTCAAGGTCGGAACTATTCGCAATGAACCGAATAGTTCCGACGTATACCGAGATCGACTGAAGTAATTCGACGAAATAATGAGTTTCAAAATGGCGGATTATCGGTATTCTTCGTTAAAGAGAAAGAGACGCGACCGTTTGCTTTAACAGCAATGGTTTATAACGACGACAGTTTCCGAAATATGACTATCAAAGCACTATGAAAACACACGAGGGACGGCTTACTTTAATTTCCATTTTTACAGAAAAATCACGATTAAAGAAGCCAACAAGAATGTACCCGTGGTAGGCCCAGGCCGGCACATGGATTTGAAAATACTGCACGAGCCTGACATAACGTAAGTGAGCAATAGATAAGTAACAGTATACCAAAATATCCACTTAAAGCTTAATCATTTGCAGTTAGACATATAAAGCATCAGTCGTGCTTGGTTTGTTCAATCTAGCACATTTTCGTGCTTGGTTTGATTACCGTCAACTCAGGAATGCTTATAAAAAAGGGAAGAATTATTTAACTCACTTACCAGCAGAAGTGATAATAGTCTCCCTCCAATGCACTCTGTGTAACAATACGACAGTAAAACTGCGATATACTGTAACTGAAAAAAGAAGGATTGCAAAAAACTTTAGACAAGATTAGAATTTAGTAATGTTCTTGGAATGCTTATGCAAATTGTGAACCTAATGCATTGCTTTAGAGAACATGCATACTTATGAAAAGACCGTGCTTTCCATTTTGTCAATTCAAGTCTTTATTTGACAAAAACCAGCATATGCAATACGTTTGGCCAATCAGATCGGATGTAGTTGTATCTTTTAGAGGTATATTTACCCGGTTCGTTAGAATATTACTTAACTTGCCATAGATAAAAGTAGTGGCTGATATGCTTGCTTGCAGGAACGAGTCGGTCCCAATATCAATACCGCAGACGATACTAGATCACGTGTTCAACTGTCGTCTGCCACAGCTAGCAAATATTATAGAGCCAGGGGTCACTTCGGATCTTAAGTTCGCAGGTACGCAATTAATGTAGAACCATTACATGGGTATTTCATTATTCCTAAGAATGCTGGGTAATTTTTCTAAAAGTAGATTTTTGTGTCGTCTGCTTTCCAAACCCTTAAATATAGCAGAGACATAGATAACATGTTATCTATGTCTCTGAATATAGCATAAAGTCGGTTCCAGCACTGTAAGGGTTAAGTATGAAAATGGGTGAAACAATCTTAACAATGTCAGGGCGACATGCATTGGATCATATGCGATACCTCATGTCACATTTCATTACTGCGGTTTGACAATTTCATCAAACCAAACGAGTAACTTATAATCCGATCTGTAACTGTGTTAAAATGAAATATCTACGTCTGAATCATTCGTACAACCAAACGAGTTGCAACAGCTTGAGAATAATTCATCTATTCGTATGGTCACACCATTACTTTTCATTTAGTGTAAAAGACATCATAGTGGCTACCCATTTTCGATATAAAATATTTGACACTTAAGACTTGAGATGCTGTTTCCAGAAAACAATTTACTATCTTACTTGGTCAACTTCGAAACCTAGCCTGGGGTCTGGCCCCTGCATATGCCCCACACTAGTGACGGGTATACGAACGGGCCAGGACCTAAGGCTACTTTAAAACAATGATTCTGGAATAACATACTGTATTCCTTTCCACAGGATTTGGGTGCCGTTTCCAGAAATCAATTTACTATCTTGCTTGGTTAACAGTAATTAAAGCAATGCATCTGCAATAAGATAACATATGCATATTCACATTCCCAGGTCCAAGCTGGACGACGTTCAACTTCTGTCTATTCAAGAAGACAAAGATAGAGAGTTGCCTCAAAGACCTAGCCAATGTGTGTCAAAGAGCAGATCATCGGATGGCGAAAGTGTTACGGATTTCTATCCAAGCCTTAGAACCTCTTCTCAAGGATAATCCGCGCTTAAAAGTAGTCCATCTTTTCCGTGATCCGAGGGCAATAATACATTCCAGAATAGAAACCGACGGGTACCCGCTTCGTTTCTCTCTTCGGGGAAGTCCGGAAATACGGAACAACGCGAATGCGCTCTGTACCAAAATGGCCGCCGATCTCGACGAAGGGATACGATTAACACAAAGGTATCCCGAACAGTTCCGCTTCATACATTACGAGGATATCTACGCCAATGAGAACGCGTTGATTAAACTCCATTCTATCTTAGGAATGGAAGTAACGCAGGGCGGGTTGGCAACGGTTAGAAAAGTCGGTCATGTTAATAATCCGAGACGTTATGTTGGAGAGAGGCGAAAACAGCGGCGGAACAATAACGCCTACTGGTGGACTCTATACATGAAATGGGGGATCATTCAAAACGTGAACAGTGTCTGTCGTGACGTGTGCAAACGATTGGGCTATCCCGTGTTCGATAACGAATCTGATCTACAAGAATTAGACCTTAATACGAGTCTTTCGAACTTGGCTTATAAGTTGTGAAGTGGTACAATTCATAGTACACGGAAGTAACATTCGGTTGGCAACACAGCATAAACCAGCCTAAAATGAAATATGTACAATATACATGCAATACTTATGCCGAAACGAGCAGCAGATATTCTACAGATCTTTTGGTGCTTAACGTAAAAGTGTCTTATGCCTTTCAGTTCCATGATATGCTTTATAGACGGCAACAAAAACAACTATTGCATTGGCAAAACAGGAGCAACAATGACGGCGTAATTGCCGTTCAAACTTTTTTTCAAAATCAAATTGGTATAACCCAACAGTTTTGTCATAAAATTATCACCATCATCTTTGAAGCTCAAACATATTTAACTTGATTGTATTGAAACAAAGGTGAATAATGAATCAACGAACATGATCATACATAAACGTTCAATGAACATCTAAATACATGTACATTTTGTACATGTATCTTCATACACGTACAATGATCATCTGTCTATATTTAGAAAACTTCTAAAGCGTTACGTATAGAACCTGTCTCATTTCGTCCTGTATTCACTCTTGCAGGTCAACTTATGAGGTTTCTCAATGTTGTATCTATCCACCCCCACATTCAGACATAAATTGGATTTGCAACAGACGGCCTTTAATAGAGATACATTAAAAGGGTTCTCGTTCTCCCATTTTATGTTTATGAATTAGTTCGTTTGTTAATTGGCTTCAATGTCAGTTGGTTTCAATACCTCCTGCTGCAGAGATGCTTGACATGATTTTCTATAATGATCCCGATATATATTTTATAAAGAGACTCTTATCCAATAAATGGATTACATATACTGAGGTCTTTATAGAAATATGTGTAAAGAACCTGAGCTCTGTTGTAAGTTACTGAAAACTGGAAGTTGTTAAAAACGAAATTGCTTTGTGAAGCCAAAGTTAAACAAGGGAGTTGATTGGATAAGATGTTGCTACTTGGACGTGTATCAGTGGGGGTGGGGGGTGGGGTAGAATGTACCACGGTTAACAGGGAGAAACCAGAAGCATACGGTCTAAGAGACCATCATGATAAAGGGAGAAATAATCACGACAGAAGGAAAATGGCTTGTAAAAAGCCATTTATCCTCTTGGCCTAGTGGTCACTGCAAGATAACATATCTAAGATCGAGACTTCAGTGCAAAACTACAATAAGTGCTTCACGTTTGTGAAGCACTTACTGTAATCTTGCATTGAACCCTTGAGATATAGTTAATTTTAAAACTTTCAAATCCCTTTTGTCTTATGAAGGAAATATCTTTTGTGGTTTAACATATTGCTTTCTTTTGTACAAATTTAAGCCAATGAAATACATTTTAAGTAAAACTGTATAATTGCCTTCTGTTGTTCATTTCAATTTGGACCACAGGGACCAATGTCCCCTGACATTCCTATTTTATCAGTATAAGTACATGTGTATATATTATAAATATATATTGATAAAAATACAGGTATGTCAAACGACATAGGTCACTGTGATTTAGACCAGCCTCAAAATCCAAGAAGAGAGAATGGGTATAATTGATTTATGGCTACAAATGGGTATTTATGGATATAAATGGGTATTTATAGGTATAAATGGGTATTTATCGGGTATAAATGCATACAACAATAACAAAAAAACAAGACAAATTGGTTTGAAAGAATATCACTTAAACATAAACAAAAAACAAAACTGGACAAGTATGCTCAACCATTTTAAAAAATGTCACAAAAACATTATCTGATTTATAACAGATAAAGAATTATTCAAGATAACAAAGCCTGTGCAGTTTTTTTTTATTTAAAAAAAAAAGGCACAGTTGTTGTCTGATGAATGTTCAGTTAATTGCATTTCGATTGGGAAACAGAATAGTCATAATCAAATTGGACTCTTTACTTTATCAACAAGCCCTGACTAAAGTCACATTTAATTTATGAACAAACCATTCCTTCCATTTTTCTAGTCAAATATCACCCCATTTTGTATAAAAATAAATGTCCTTTACCAACCTTTTAAAAAAAAAAGCTTGGTTTATTTCATTTTATAGATACAGAAAGTATTCAAAGGTACATCTGTAAAGAGCATGGAAGAAAGTGAGAATGCGCCTCTATTAAAGCATAAGGCACAAGTAAATGGAACAAACAAGGTTTTAAGCATGAAATAAAGCACACAAACTCTTTATTACACACACCTATCAGATGTTCTCTGAAATGTCCTATTCAATATAATTTCAAAGTACTTGCAGAAGTTTATGTGATAGTATTTTTTTTTTAAACCAAATAGATATGACGGAAATGACTTTTCATTTGGCACACTCCAATGGCGTCAGCAATTGTAAATTCCAAAACTCAGAATAGCTTGACAGATTGTTTTCCTTATCACCAACAAATTTGATTTATCTGTGTCTATCAACGTAGTTGGTTATTGAGAAGAAAAAATAAGATTGGCAAATGGAGGCAATGGAAGGAGTAAAGAAAAATCGATATTATTTCTGGATGTATCAAAGGTTTGAAAAATCACAAAAATGCCTGAAGATTGTAATCTGATATATTATCACTTGGTAATTTCACCATTAGATTTTGGTACAATGTGTTCACAGGTTTTCACTCACTGATCTGTAGACGACAGTGTTTTTCACTGATCGGCTTTGATTGTGTCTTTTAGAGGTTAATTTGCTCAGTTTGTTATGTACACTGTCGGCAGTTGTTGGATAAATTCTTCTCCATATAACGGAGTTGCCTTTCCCACATATCTCCAAAGGGCCAAGACTCAGATCAAGTCTTTTAAGAGGTGGGAGTTACCAAAATTGATCAGTGGACAAAATTGTATTTTACTGATTGGATGTTAATGTGTCTTTGAGAGGTTTATTTGCTGGGTTTGTTACACTATCATTCATACTTTTCATTACTTTCGACTGAATTGTTACTCTCAATTTGGACCAGTTACAAAGACTTCAATATAAAGGAATGATCTAATCTCCCATCAGTTCCTCTAATCCTTGTAAATTCTCTATGTCTGCCAGGTTCATAACTGCAAAAGAAAGAAAAGAAAAAAACACCTTTCACAATGGGAAACCAAAACAAGAAATAAGCTGTTTGTATTCAGGGAATGCCAAAGTATTTCAGAAAAATCGTTGGAGGTAATGTTAAACTACAAACAAAGTAAACAAATATGAATAAAACAATGCGTTCTGGCATGTATTTGAGGGCACAAATATACTTTTTGTTTAAGCAGCAAATAGAGGCCCTATCTGTTGCATTTTTGAGCTCTTTTTTTCTTCCTGAAATAAAAGTGTAGGCACATGCCTAAAGGAAGCTACGCCAATGGCGGCCAGCACCACATTTATTTTGCAAATTCTCAAAGCAGTAAATTTGGCCAGTAGTCACCAACAGCCCTAATAGGGTTAAGACTAGAACGTGTTTTGTTCACTGTCAAACAACAAAGCTCAAGAATAATGAACAATTCATTTTGAAAAATAAATATAAAGACACATACATTTGTTATGTATCGCAGAACATGTAACTGAACACATGCATAACTACAAAAATTAACATATCGAGAGACACATATTTATCGCACAAATAATGCCAATATGACAAAAAGAGGAAAATTACTAATAAAGTTCTGTTGTTTTTTTTGTTTGTTTATATCAATTTGTATGGTATTTCTATGGCAGTAATATCATAAAATGAAAGCAATATGGTTAATGGAACTATCTTCAAGATTATTTGAGAAATAAATGTTTAAAGTTATAAATTTGGTTGAGAAGCATGTCACATAGTTTTACAATTGTCATTTTATCAATTGAAGACATCTAATATAAAAAAAATTAAACCCCAATCTGTTGGATAGACACTTTAACCAATTGAGATTTATTTCATAATTGCATAAACACAAACTGTGAAACAGATATGAAAAGGACTTCTGTCAACAATCTCTTTTACTTACTTTCTCTTTGAATCGGACATTTTCTACCATTAATTTCACACTCCATGCTTTCTAAGAAGACTTTTGTACTGAAAAGATAATATTCAACCAGATACTAAATGAAGAATTTGTGGAAAGGTCAAAACTATAATGAATGAATGAATGAATGAATGAATGAATGAATGAATGAATGAATGAACGAATGAATGATGTTTTAAGGCGCATTGGTCAAAACTATACAAAGGGCAGATGACAACTCCAGAAAATATAAAATGATATATTCTTTGTGATTTTTAGAAGGAATTAATTCGCAAAAAAAAGGAATTTCTTGTATCAAGCAATTTCTTTTTTTATCAAGGTTATTTATTGAGTCATTTCCCATAGATGCATTAAAACGTGTATTTATAAAGGAAAGTGTTATTCAATACCAGTTAACGAATGCACTGAATTTAGAGTTATTCAATGCAAAGTTGCAAATGAGACAATTGATAACTTGAACAATAAAGCGTTTTAGCCACAACGCACAATATGTTGGACTAACAATACAGTTGTTATCTTTAGGTGCTCTGTGTGGTTTTAATTAATGCTTAAAGCCATTGAAAAAATGAATATGACAATTCGATTCCATGAGGACCTCATAATTGCTTAAACGTCCCAAAGCTTTCACTTTAAACATAATCTGTCTTAACCTATTTGTGGCCGACAAAATAAAGAGCAATATCAAAGTAAAAAAAAATGCCCACCAGAAAAAAATGAAACATGAAAAGGTCGAGACAAAAGGTTAATCATCACAAACAAATCCTCCTTTGTCACAGGGACTTCTTCAATCTTTTGGCTGCGGCCATGCTAAAACTAATCACATGTGAGGGGGAAAAACCGTAAAGAAAGTCTTACTTCTTCCCTTTGTATTGCACCATCACCTTGCTGTTAGGGTTACTTTTGAAAGTCGTTTCAATTTTATCTATGGAAGCAGGGGACATAATCCTCCACTGATTAGAACTATCCTGCCACC
Source organism: Cerastoderma edule (assembly GCA_947846245.1). Lineage (NCBI taxonomy): Eukaryota > Metazoa > Mollusca > Bivalvia > Cardiida > Cardiidae > Cerastoderma > Cerastoderma edule. Next base: position 33,212,975 of record OX401412.1, read on the forward strand.
GCCACACAGCCTGGGTCTCCTCTGCAATAAAAATAAATATGATATTTTATATCTGATGAGATTTTCTTTTTTCTGAGATAGTTGCGTATACAGTGTAATGGTTAACAAGAAAGACAATCATTGCATATTTAGAGGTATCTGTAGATGTGGTATTCTCGTCTGTTTGTGCTTGGAGCCAGGTAGTTACAACACTTCAAAAACCTAGGGGCATGTCACTCGCTATATTTCCAGTGTTTGACAACAAGCGAGTCATTGCAATTTAACTTATCAAATGGCCTATTCAATGTCAATCATTAGTCAGAGTTCACTTTGTTCCAAATTAAACAAGCAATCCTATTAGCGTATCATGACTTTGAGTGCAATTCGACATGAAGCAGTTATACAAACAAAAATACAGTTATTCATTCTGTTTGGGGGCTTAATAGTAGTTAATAGTACTGAACTTTGAATCACAAGGCCTTACTCTTCATGGGTTCAAATCCTGATACATAAACAGGGGTGCTGATATCTTATTTCCATTTAATTGTCCCTAAAAGCCTAATTTTTCCTGCACTTGTCCGTATAATAGTTGCATTCTAGTTGAAAATCACATGTCCATGTGTCCATAAATGGACAATTCAGAGATATTAATCGTGACAAATTAGAATGAAAAGCATTGAGAAAATAAAAATGGCTACCTTCACCGAGAACAGCGGGTCGCTCACCACTTCCTCGAGATGTGTTTGATGTACAAGACTCAGGTGTCTGGGCCCTAGACGCTACAGCCGACATGGTTTCTCCTGTCACTCTGTTAATTTGAATAAAAACATGCAATACCCGCAGGTGGTATTTTGTGACTAGTCCAATTTCTGAGCCATTAGCAGATGACAATAATTATATTCATCAGAAGTAGCAAACAACAATTATTATGTGCTTAGGAAACAGCAGACAACACTTAATATGTGCTGAGAAAATAGCAGACAACACTTATCTGGTGTTTTAAGGCAATCATATACAAGATAGAAAGGGCTAAAGATTTGATTTATTTTTCACCTTGGAATACACATAAAACTGAATAAGTGTTTAAAGACGCACAAATCCCAATCTGTGAGACAGTCCTTTAAAGGCCCATTATACTGTTAAACATCGATAATAAACACAGTAATGTTAGATAATAGAATAAATGTTATAAGACGTGTAGAAATCGTATTTTGTGTGATAATCCTTTTAAAGGCACATCCATGATAAAATAATTGAATAAATGTTGTAAGATGTGTAGAAATCGCAATCGCACAGATTGCAATTTCTACACATCTTATAACATTTAAAGATAGACCTTTTAAAGGCCATTGATAATGAACAGAGCCCTGTCTGATAATTCAATAAATATTATAAAACAAAGAAATCCAAATCAAACAAACTTACACTTGGACCTCCCATATATCATCTGCACCAAACTTGTAGGTCTCAACAACCCTTGATGGCCATCTAACCTGTAAACAGAACAAATAAAGTAAAATTGATTGTTCTTTATTTGGCATTAATGTTGCATCAAAAGTAATTAAAGTCATCTTGATTTGACTAGCTAACTAATTATAGAATAAATCCTCTATCAATTGTTCTTTATTAGGCATTTATAAAGTAGCTATTGAAAGCATAATTAATTCAGGAAGCGTCAATGTATCTAAGTATGTACAGTTTATATGGGGTAAATCTCAAAAGCGATGCCACAGTTTTGGATAAAAATACATTTAATTCACTGTACACACACTTTAAAGAATTAAATAAGATCTCATTTTGCTTTAAAAGACTTTTCTTCAGTGCGTATCATATAACAGTACGGCTGTTGTGCAGTTTTAAAGACATTGATTTTTGACTTCCAAACTTCCTCACATCTGTGATCAAGCAACTGTAACCCATTACTAAACAATAATGACAATTGACCAGTTTGTTGCAGACGACTCTGGAAAGCATTGATGGAAAAGGACAAATTGCTCTTAACAAGCAACTTTTCCTTTTCCCACAATGTTTTCTGCCCTATAATAATAGAAGATTGTTTTTCAATTCCATTACATTTTGAAATCTTGTCTGCAAACTCTTTCAATTTGGGACAGTCGGAAATTTGGCCTTTGGTAAAGGGTTAAATGATGAGTGGCTTACCTGGACGTTCCTGTCTGGAAGTTTTCTTACAACGACACCAAAAGTTCCCTCCCCTCCATCTTCATCCCCTTTACTCCAGTCACTACCTTCAAGAATAATTTTGGAAATTAGGACCGATCAAGTTCTCTAGTAATAGCTGGTAAAATCATTTCTTATTTATATATTTATCTTTTCAAATAAAAATATGTTCTAAAGTGCTTACATATTTTCAAAATATAAGACTGATACCACTACACCACAGCCGATGAAGCCTTCTTCATTATTACTACATACATGTTCATTTTATCTATGACGCATATCTAATAAACCATTGTAGAAAAAAAAGAGGTAACTGCTTCAAACAAACCATTTATCCAAATGTTCCAATTGTCCCTACCTAATATCAACAATTAAAAGGACTATCTTGAAGATTGGGATTTAACTTTAATTATTCTACCAATAAAAAGACAACATAGATTTATAAATCAACATAAGACTACATTATTTACAGCTTTCCAACCCCATAAATAACTGTACAGAAAAGATATAGATCATTTGTATAGCAAATATTGAAAACCATTGTCAAATGCCCCTTCGGAAATGTTTAACTGCTTTTGTCACATGACATTAGCAAGGTGGGCGAGAAGGAATTCCTGCCTTTATTTATAAACCAGCTTTCCTATAGAAGCACTGACAGGTGTGAAGGCTCATTTTAAAACTTGAACGAAATCACAAGACTTCAGCGACTAAGAAGTTAAAAAAATTGAAAATTGTCTTTGGTTTAGTGACATTGATAGTTTATATCAAATTACTTATCTTCATAACCCACTTCTCGAAACACAATTCTCTGAGTTAGTCCCTTTAATATACAAGTTTTCATATTTCATTTCATTTTATAATTGCTGTTTTCCGTTGCTAACAATTTTTCATCATTTAATTTGGACCAGTATCAAGAATTCCATACACAGGAAAAATTGAAAGCTTACCTCTCACAACCAAACAGCCAATCTCTATGTGACCATAGTCAACGCTACGTGGTGCTTTGATTACCTCGATGTCATATTTGTCTCCTTGATATGCAAACCGGTAAGACCCAGGCTCACTGTTCTTGTCCCAAATAACAAAAACAATCCCTAAAATACAACAGATTTGATAAGTTTGTTTGGGAATTGAACGCTTTATTCTAACAGTATTTCAGTTATATTGTCTGTAGTCCATCTAATGCTCTTCACATCATTTCAACAGAACGCCATGCTTTTCATTTCAATCCAACTACTGCTTGCCCACAAAAATATCAAAATAAAAATCTTATCTTTATTGCTGTAGATACTCTCTGCTGATAGATGTGGTGGGGTAAACTGTTGAGGTAAAACTGAAGTGTAATGGACTTTGTAATGGACTTTGTTGTAACATGTACAACACTTTTGTGAAGTTTTTGACTGACAATCAATAGCATTAAAGAATCTTTCAAATCTTTTCAGATACATATTCCTTTCTTATCAGAGAAGTATCTCTTGCAAACTCCTTAAGTCTGGGATGTCAAAGATTCTATTCAAAATTCCAAACCCTTCCGCTCCATTGCCAAACCACTATGTCTACAATCTCTTAAACTGATTGTAAATTTTATATTTCATCTTCTATAAACTTTTTCATTTGGAACTATAACTAGATTTTTGTTTGATAACGGGTTCAAAGTACTGAAAGAGTCTGAAACAATTTCATTTGATATACGTTACTAACAAACCAGTGATTCCTTAAAAAAATAAGTTCTTCGTATATTAATCCACACGAAATATCAAACTTAGCCAATCTCTTATGGAAGACACTGAACACCTTCTGATACATTCTAATTTGTAACAAGCTGATTTTTTCTTTGATCAATAAAATTGGCAAACCTTCCATTTTATGCCCGACCACAGTCCCAGGTCCATTATTATCTTTGGAGCCCCAGGTCCAATCCTTGCCCCTTTGGACGCGGGATCCTAGAGGCGGTAGTCGACCTATTTCTTCCAGACTGAGGTTAGTGGTCCATTTGGGTACTCTCCACTCAGGAAGGTAGTCTACTGACTGACTGTCTCCAGTAGCAACGGATTCTGGCTGGCTACTCTCGAACGAAGAAATATCGCTTTGTGGCTGCATCGGACTTGCTGTAGATACTCTCTGCTGATAGGCTGATGGAGGTGGTGGGGTAAACTGTTGAGTAAAACTTATGTGTAATGGACTTTGTTGTGATGTTTACAACTCTTCTGTAAGTTTGTGATAAAATCAAAGGCTAACTTAGAGATGCAATTCATAATAAATGAAATTCGTAAAATGAATTTATTCACTGGGATCAGAAATGTGTGAGGTAAACTGTTCAGGCAAAACTTGAAGGTTAATAGACTTTGTTGTAGTGTTTACAAAACTTCTGTAAGTTTGTGACAGAATATCAATAGCAATTAAGGATTATTAAAAGATGAAATTCATTTGGTTTTGTGAATAGAGAATAGATGGTTGGTGTCTTGTATTGAAAATGTTAACAGGCAAGGTGTAGGAACTTTATCTGGTAAGCTAACGCGAATCAGATAATAATCTGAAGCCAAACTTGATAACTTTACCTATTCAAAGAAACACAAACAATAAATTAAATTTATCCTGTTACCTTTATGAATTCTCATAGACAAGGAAAATTGAAAATCAAACACACAATAAAAGGAAACTGAATGGAAAACCAATATCAAGTGACAGAAGACAAATAGTGAATGATGTATACATGATGTCATATGTCATGACAAACCTCTGATATCATGATCCATCACATGACTGGGTATTATATGGTTAGTGCCTTATATCACAAATACTATACGGCACCTTGTTATTGGTCCAAAAATGGCATTGATGACAGGATAAAAGGATATAATTCATTGCAATAAAATATGTTCTTTGGTAAAATACTGGAATTTTCTTAACATTATGAAAAAAAGATTAAGTTAACACTTTACCTCTCCACCTACTGCCCCCACATCATTTTCTATTTCTGCTTCTTGAAGATCGTCCATACCTCCTTCATTGGCTAGGGCTACATCAATCAGTGCCAACACGGTATCCTGTTGGGAGCAGATATTCAAAATAAAACTGTCAAACCAAATAACCCTAATGTTATGAAATCCTGAAAATACTTTCACCATGCTCAAGAAAAGTATGCAGCTTGTGTGTAAGGTTGTTGTTCATTAACTTAGTCAAATTAATAATACAAAAAAAACCCCATTGAAGTACAGGCTTTTTTCCATGGCATTCTGAGAATTGCAGCTAGAAATCAAGTTCCCGATCTGAAAACCTTAGAAATGAATTAGAACCAGGGAATACCAAGGTACCTCTGAAATAATGTTGAAAAAGGCAATTAACCACAAAACAATGCAAGATTTATACAAATGACACTATTTGACTTACCTTGTCCTCTATAGACATATCAGCTTTTTGCAATGCCTGGACTACAAGATTCTCTACATCTTCCTCTTGCCCTTCTTCTTGCTTATCATTGTACTGGTTAATGCAGTTGGCAATGATTATCTTTAATTGGAAAAAGAAAAAAGATAATTGATTTTTAAATCCCTTAGAATGCTGAGTAATTATCTACAAATAGGTTCTTGTGTATCGCCTATTTTCCAAAATCTTAAACATCTGCTTAATTCTGATGAGGAATATTAGCTGAGAATAATAAAGTACAAATAAAATGTTTTCTTTAGAAGAATGAGTACGCACAATAGAAAAAAAGGAGAGAAAAAATCTTTTAAGAAGGGAATACACAACAAAGAATAGTCATTGGAAGCATATTTAGATCATATCTAATTCATTAAAGCATGTTTGCAGCAAATTAACATTTATTCTAATCCGCAAGAGTGACATTGATTTTGAGATCTATCGCATATAAACTGTACATACTTAGATGAATTAACCTTTCTGAATCAATTATGTTTTCAATATCTAATTTTAATTGTTTATCAAACAACGATACAAAAACTGTATTGTTACAACTACATTTTAGTTTGACTTTCAAATTTTCTCTTCAGTCAACAAGAAAGTGTACCGTGGGTCCCAGGTTGGAATCCCTGTTAGGCGAATTGAAAATTTCCGGGACTAACACATAAATCAGCCCTTGTACTGGTGTAGTATCCAGGAAGCAGTTATCGACAGTAGCTTTGTACAAGCTTAAAGCTTCTTTAACATTTGATATAAACCAAAAAGGGTAAATAAACAAGTGAACAGGCACCTTTAATCATTCAACCAACCCCATGTAAACCCCTACACCCTTTAACCCTTTTCCAAACAACAAATTTTCGATTGTCCCAAATCAAAAGTTTGCAAATAACATTTCAAAATGTGATGAAATTGAAAAATAATCTTCAGATAGGGTAGAAAACATTGTGGGAAAAGGAAAAATTGCTTGTTACGAACAATTTCTCCTTTTCCCACAATGTTTTCTAAAGTCATCTGCAACAAAGTGGTCAAATGTCGTTATTGTTTGGTGTTTGGGAAAGGGTTAAACATCTGTCCAAACCTACAAAAAAACGAATCAAACTGTCAAAAATACAATTAACAAACCTGGTATATGTAATAGAAGCTGACTTTTTCAGGGGTCTCTGGCATAATTACCGTCCCATTCCCCAACTGTGCGATCTTCGCACAAACACTCTGGTTGTAGTTCCCAACAGGCACACAGAATGTGTAATATTGTTTTCTTTTAAACAAGGACATAAAGCTATATACTTTTTGCTGAGCCTGGAAAAGACATTGATCTTTTTTATGTACTTAAACGTTGTTGTTTTTATTCTACAATTGTTATGAACCAGTTCGATTAACCCTTTAAAAAAACGCCAAGTTTTCAACTGTCTCAAATTGAAGGAATTTGCAGACGACATTTCAGAATGTGATGAAATTGAAATGATAATCTTCTGGTAAGGCAGAAAATATTGTGGGAAAAGGAGAAATTGCTCGTTAAGAGCAATTTCTACTTTTCCCATAATGTTTTCCAGAGACGTCTGCAACAAACTTTCATTATTGTTTGGTAATGGGTTATTTGACTTTCTATCATACTAAACATCAAAGTAAAATAACATTTCATTTGTCTTTAGTAATTTAATGAAGTTTCTATCATACAATTCAAAAGGTCACACTGAAGGCTCAATGCAAGACTAAAGTAAGTCTTAGACATGGAGGTAGTCTCCCAACTGACTAACAGAATGCCAATAGATCTGCCCTTATGGAGAGTTGGGTATGGGGTCTTCCTCCATCATAAAGAGTGGGACATCGCAACATAACTGAGATAATGATGACGTGATGCAAAATCCATATGAATATGAATTTGCTCTAAATATTTTCTTGAATACTTTGATTGTTATGAAGGTTGTCATTACCTGAGTTCTCTCATTGCTGCCCGCCACATCCTCAAGGTCTGGGTTATGCTCATTAGTTACAGCAAAGTCAGAGATAATCACAACACGAGGCAGTATTTGGTGGTCATGAAGCATGACGCCAGCACCTGTTGAGAAAAATAATTATAATGATTATAAATTAATAATTTTATTTACATTGTTGTTTAAATGTTTTACATCGATTGTGAAGGAAGCTTTGAGCTTGATTAACACCACTCTCGATGACTGCTTCCTTGATACTAAACCAGTAATTGAGCCGATTAAAGGGTAAAACACAGAAATTTTCACCTCACTTGATGGGGATTCAAGAGGCAGACGCTCTACCCCTGCTCCACTGATAAAAATTTTATTCAACAAGGAAGCTTATAATGATATACCTACTTAAGTCATCCGCTTAACCCTCTTTATGCAAAATGGTGGAAATTAAAATCAAATGAGTATTAGATGACCTCATATTTATACAGATATCAGACATAAAAGATTGTTTTGTTTTTTATGATCAAAATAATTTTCATCTTCTTTTTTCTCAAATTCAAAACAATGGTACCTTTGATTTGATCTGGATTAAGCGTTTGAAGCTAAAAAGCTATCCCAATACCAAGAGTGCAATGGTAGAAATGGCAATAATCCATTTTCTGTATTGCCCAGCTTTTCCCAAAACCTTAACGGACAAGTGATTTTTTATTGAAATCTACAATACAATCATTACATGGACAAGAGTAGAAAAATGTTTGGCATTTACAGACAAGTAAATCAAATTCAGATTTGGCAACCCTTGAATGGTATAAACATATCAAAGACCAAAAACCGATAGGTCCTTTATGGTACCATTGGTTTTTGGTACAACCATGCGAAGATATTAAACCTTTGACCATCCATACACAAGGTAGAACTCAAACGCTATTACTGAGGTATTTCTGTGACCTAAGAAATAAACCTTGTACACAAGTATAGGGTTACATATTTCCGAAATATGGTCCCCAGCTTATTACACATTCCTTGGGAGCATCCACTTTAAGTAGTTGAATGTATAAGGAAGTATTGAACATCATTTTAAATCATTATTTTTGATTGGGTACTCATACTTAATAGTGAATTTAAAAGTTGCGATATATATTGATTTCCTTAATCAAATTAAATGACTATATATTTTTTACATTCAAGATCTATATTTGAGAATGAAAGTACAATGAAAGAAGTTTCGCGAGAGACAATATCACTATCCATATTATGTCAGAGGTGATTCCATATGATAAACCGGATGAGATCAGATTGGGTAAGGTGACAAAGATGTATGTACCTACCATTACATTCAATATACGCCAATGCCGCAGCAAAACTTTGTTGTAATGGAGATTTCCCGGTCACTTGAAGGTTTTCTGTAAAAGTGAAACAAACAAAATCTTGACACCTTTATCTCCTTTGCTCTTAACCCTTATAGTGCTGGAACTAACTTCATGCTTATGCAAACAGATTGGATCCAGGCCAGCTGTAAAGTAAATTTATGGCTGGCCTTTAATCCAACCTGTTTCCTTCTCCAAGTGTCTTTCTTCATCAATAATAAGCAGATATTTAAGGTTTTGGAAAGCAAAATGACACACAATTCTTAAGGGTTAGCAAGCCATTGTGAGAAGCGCTTTCACATCAAATTTCCTCACATCATTGTCATACAAACCTGTTTATGAAAATTGCTGTTATCGAAACAATTCCTTTAGTCATATTAGGTTCAACTTACAATTAGAGAATTATTCACACTTTTTAATTGACATTTGTAGGTAAAATCAAATTACTCCAGTTACAAATAACAAATGAAGAAACCTGTTAAGAGCATCATAACGAATAAGTACATAAAAACACAACCTTTTATTAATAGATACATAAACACCACCCAAACCTTTGTATCTTATATTTGTCATCTTAAGATGCTTTGAATTTCGTCCAGTCACAAAATCCCACATAGTTGAATGGGTTAACCACTCTGGGTTATTCTAAACTTATTTATTTTACATTAATTGTGATGGAAGCTTGAAGCTTATTAAATTTACCCTCTCCATGAATGCTTCCTAGATACTATAACAGTACTCGCGCCTATTTGAGGGCTAGTCTCTGCAATTTTCACTTTGCCTAACAGGAGATTGAACCCGGGTCCCTTTAGTTTAAGAGGCTGATGCTCTACCTCTGCAACACTGTTACCCCACTCAGGGTTATTTTCAGATAGTTACACCTGGAAGCCTCACCTAAATCTGCTGTTAAACGCCTTTTAAGGTTCATGTAGTCATTCGTAAAAGGCTGAAATATGTTCGTCTTTAGTCCAAATGTAATGATAGATACATATTCCTCCAGTCCAAATTGCCCTGCTGATGCATCTAAATCTAGAGAAGGAAAAAAAATTGAATTAAAAGAAAAAACTTTATATTATACTTTATATATGTTAATAACATACATGCAACATTCATTCAAGAAATGGTTAAACCGTATTGCTTTTTGTTTAAGATAAGCATTGAATTACTTTTTGGGTTTTCGTAGGAAGGCTGTACAGTTGACTTATTAGAAAAACTCCTTGAAATGAATGTTCATCAAGTTTTAGCCAATGAATGGTGATACCTTAAACAAATTAATGCACATGGACATTGTCTAGAAAAGCTCCTATTGTTTAAACACTTCAGACAAACATTCCGGCAGGGAATGGTCACTTGTTTCTTAGTAAACACAGCTTTATTTTTGCAGTTTTCCAAAGTAAGTTTAACATTCAACTACCTTAAATATTGCCTTAAACATTAAAGTTACACATATTTGCAAGACAGGGTCCTTGTGAAAAAATATCAGGAGACCATTGCTCAGAATAGGTGAACTGACTGAATAGATATAACTGAAATACAATTACCCCATGATGAGGTGTGAAAACTAAACTATATTAAGTTCTTACTCTCTAAGACATGGTTTAAGAAGACCTTTGCACTCTCAAATGGATTTCCGGCCATGCTTTCAGACGTGTCTAGGATAAATACAGTGTGTAGACCAGTTTGAAGATGCTGGGTTCCTCTTGCTGTAAAAAAGTAAAATCTGTAGAAAATACAATTTACCCATCAGCACCTGATGGGGGTTCAACACAAGACTTGCAAGGAACTAGCAATGGTCTTGCTCTGAAACATCAATATAAAATTAACATTGGCTAGAAAATCAACATGTATTAAAATATCTTAGTCACCTTAGGGACATCTTTTAAAATCAATTTCCTATACAACAATATAAATTTACAAAGACAACATTATGAGCAAAGTTTCCTTTTAAACCCGACGTAACTAGCAACTAATTTGGATATGATTACAATGTCCTTACATTATACACATAAATAAGACAACATTATGAGCAAAGTTTCCTTTTTATCTTGACATATTCAGCAACTAACTATGGTATGATAAAAAGGTCCTTACACTGCGAGCCTAGCCTTATGGCTTCTACATTCCCAGATGCTAACTCAATCTTCCATTGTCTTGATAAGTCCAAACATTCTATCTGGTTGCAGTTCTTCTTTAACAGAGGTGGACCAGGTAATGGGCATTGCGTAAGGCCATGTATTGGTAGATGGGGTGTGGGGTTTCGACCTGTGAAGAAAAGAACATAGACAAAACTTTAGACAATAAAAACGTTTTTTTTTATATCAGCTTGTGATTTTTGTATGTTGCAATGCGAGTTCAAATAGGGGATGATAACTTGTTAACACTAGAAACAATCATGTTTTCAAAATAAAAACAGAATCACACGACACACTGCCGTAAATCGGTTATTCAAAGGCTCCACTGTTGGTGTACTTGCATTATTGTTTTTCTGTAATATAAGGGCTGAAGTGAGCAAGCTTAGTAGAACCATTTAACAATGAAATACCCATGGTTATACCAAGATTAGCGTAGCCTTGACTGTATTTTATCATACTTTCTCTTATTATCATGCTATGATGAATTTAAGCTATAATTTAAACAAGAATTGCTCAATGCAAATTTATTGGGATGCTAAAATCATCTCCAGTGTTTTACAGCTACAGGCTTAACACATGCACAAGCTGTACACATAAAAAATATTAATAAGCAATTCGTGTTTTGTCAACCTGTATTTGGTCAAAAAGATATAGCTACCTTGTAGATAGAACCCTTTAAATTGAATTATGAATATGTTTAATAGTTTAAACCAAAACTTGATATAAAGAATGAAGGTTTTTGTAAAAGCGAAACATAAAATTGTTTCCACCTTTGTCCCCTTCAATATTCATTTTTTTATATTACCCGTTTTTTTGTTTGTTTTAATAGTGTAACTAGAACCTTTTAAATTTCATTATTAATGTGGGTTATATTTACAACCAAAACTTGATATCAAGAATGAATAATGATAATACTTCTACTTCTGTTTGACTTTCCTTGTTGTCCAACGACGCCCACTTTGGTGCCCGGTTTATGGACATTATCTGGTGGGGTATCTTGTAATTGGACCGGGGACTGGATGTTTATTTGAGGTAGGGTGTTAATTCTGCCAGACTGACTACTATGGCCGTCTTGTTGGTATACTTCACGCTGTCTTGAATCTCCTCTAAAAGATAGAATGAGTTTGTTTAATTAAACATATCAACAATTCTTCAAATGAATTTACTATGCTAGGCTTAATTAATGAAGAAAGACCCCAAACTTACTGTTCACAAGGATTGGGTAGAGCTGGATGGAACCATGCTTATTCCCCTTGGGTGCTTCCTCATATAATAGTCCAAATCCACTGTAATAAACTAAGCAAATTAATATTCAAAGACATTATCACATCCAAAAAACCCTGTTGTCCACTGATCAACTCTATCTGTCTATTCGAATACCTGCATAATTCTGTATAATACTGCAAAGGTTTCTCTATTTTGTGTAATTGTTCCACGAATGTTACACTACGAAACTAAATACCACAGTTCAAATCAACCCATCTTCATCAACAACCCCCCCTGCCTTCCCACCCCCAATTACCTCCGTGTCCCTCCAGTGGGATTCCGGGTTGACCTTGAAGAAGGTAACAAATTGGGATCTCTGCTGTGATAGTCCTCATTTGGTAGTTTGACCTTTAAAGGTTGGCTAAAGTCTATATCACTGTCTCCCGTGTCAGGCGACTCAAAATCGTTTTCAAGAGGTTGGAGATATCCTGAAATTAAATAAAAAGACAAATATTTTGTTAATTTACTACCTTTCACCCATTACTAAACATTAGAGACATTTGATCAGTTTGTTGCAGACGACTCTGGAAAACATTGTGGGAAAGGAGAGTTGGGAGACTACCTCCATGTGTAGGAGTTACTATAATCTTGCATTGAACCTTCAAAGAGCATTAGTGATTTGAATGATACCATTACCAAACAATAATGACAGTTTGTTCCACACATCTGTTGAAACCATTATGGGAAAAGGAGAAATTAATCATAACGAAGGATTGTTGTTCAATTTCATCATATTTTGAAATGTCGTCTGCAAACTCTTTCAATTTGGGACAGTCGATAATTTGGCGTTTGGTAAAGTGTTAAGTCACATGCAGCAGAAGACTGTAACAAGGATTTTCTCTTTTTGTCACAGTTCAGGGCCTTTTTTCTTGGAATTGGGAAGAGGCTTACGCCTGTTAATTTTGGGAAGTTCATTGGCCGAGATGGGAATCCAAAAAGCTGATGTGCCTTTGAATGTTTGAGAGACAAAGCATGATTTAAGAGAACTTTCAAACTGGGAAGATGCCTTTTATAGGACCCTGTTGCTGTTGCTCCTAAAGTACAGTCAAACTTGTGTTAAGAGGCCAGCCTTTGGGACAGAGTAAATTGGCTGTTTAAGACAGGTTGGCTGTTTAACAAAGATTGATGTACACTATAAATCTAACGATGGGACTTTCTGTAGTGGCTGTTTAAGGCAGGTTGGCTGCTTAACACAAGTTAGATTGTATTCAACTGGACTTGTTTGTACATAAATGATGAGTCAATTCGAAGCAAAGAATTCCCTTGCTCTCCTAACTTTTTCAAAAGGAATGGTCGATATATGAAGTAGCATACCATCAGTCAATCCAATTTCGGTCCTTGCAGCTGCCCGATTATGGCTCCTTTGAAGCCTTGCACTAGAACCCGTATCGGATCGGACTGATTGTTTCTCCTGCCGAGTATTATAAAGTTTCACATGTTTATAAACGGTTTTCACTCTACTATTTATTGTATCTGTGTTGCTAAATAGGTCATCCAGTGACCCTGCTATATTGGTTAAATCACTGCTTATATGCTGGAAGTTTTTGTACACATCCCTCCGAAAATGTTTACTCTCCTCTTTAATCATTCTGATGTCCTGTCGTAGACTGTGCTGGTCTTCCTTGATTGATTTAAGGCATTGGAGAATTTTCTGCTGGTTGGCTAGAAGTCGGGGGTCCAGTTGGAATTCCCCCCTCTTTACCTGCACACTCATAATGATGAGGATGATTGTTTGATGATGTGTTGTGATGATGTTTTTTCAACGACTTGCTCTTAGTGGCGGATAGGGTTCTGTTAGGTGTGGTTAATCATCTTGTCTATCAGACTTTAGATCCATTATTAGGTAGGATCTACAAAGCAATAAGAATGATATTAATGTTACATAAACTCCCGTACACAGAGTAAAAAATGATTCTTTTTTTGTTGGAACTCATTCTATTCTTATATATATATTTATGTGGGTTTAAGATCACATCAACATTATTTCAGTTATGTTGCGATGCCCAACTCTTAATGATGGAAAAAGAAGACCCCATATCCAACTTTCCATATGGGCCAGTCAAGTACGGTAAAACCATTGGCATTCCATAAGTAAGTCAGTCAGTTAGTAAGTTAAAACTCATGCCAAAACATCATCAAAATAATGGATTTTAAATAAGATATATTACTCTTACTCAATAAAACTCAAATAACTCCTTCCTTTTTAAAACTTGTTCAATATTTTATAAAATAATAACATTTTTTGATAATCCTACTTCAAATGAGAGCAGACAAAAAAATGAAAGAGGCACTTATTTGTAAAACTGGAAAATTCTTCTCTGGTTTGAGAAACTTCTCCTTTTCTAACAATAATTTCAAGGGTCAACTTTAACAGGTAGTGTAATGTGAGATTTGGTAAATGAAAAGCTTGACAATTTATATTGAACAAACAAGTAAAAAATCAAAGATATTACAAAGACATGTTATCTATGTCTATGGATATTATTAAACTATCTTTAGGTATTTTTGGAATTCCAGAATTCCTCAAACATGCATCTAGAATTATATATAAAAAAACACTCGACTAATGGACAAAATAAGCCTAATTGATCAGTATTAAAGTAACTTCTGGGTCAAACTCTTACTGCTGAAGTTGGCTGCTATTTCATCTTATTGATTTCATTGCTTAAAAAAAAGCAGTTGTTTCATCTTAACATACACATGTTATAAATATATCATAGAAATCCCATTACCATTATTATTAAACTTTAAAGTGGGCGCCTCTTGAAAGTTATTCATTCTTAAGATCACATTAGAAAATACATATATTTCACACAGGGAGAAATATCATAATAGACCTTTATTAACACTATCCCTTGTGTATATATAGTGTTAATAAAGGTCTATTATGATATTTCTCCCTGTGATATTTCAAAATTGAAACAATTATGTTTATGAAAGAAGTACAATATCTCAAGTAAATACTTTATTGACAGTATCATAACAAATGTGCATCATATAACTTTCATATCTCAAACATAGTCCAGATGACTGGTCCACAGGGAGATATATCATAATAGACCTTAATTAAACACTATATATACATAGTGTTTAATTAAGGTCTATTATGATATATCTCCCTGTGAACTGGTCTTGAAGGCTATTGCTCCTTGACTGACGCATTCAAAAGCATGATAAATGTCAAAATGATGAAAAAAGCCTCATTCATGGATCATTATTGAGACTAATCTCAAACACTATTCAATGGGATCCCTATTCAATGTCTATCATGGGTGTTCACATGTATCATCCATTTATCAAATGAACTTAATTCTATTTGCCTGATCAATATCGTCTGGTTGTACTAAAGTTTGGATTTATCCCACCACTTACCTATTTTGTTCTCAAATGATAGAACGGTATAAGTTTAACAAGGCAACATTTCCATTATCTCAGTAATTTTTTTTTTCAGTTTAGTGAAGATTCTGTAGGTACAGAATCACTTGAAAATTTGAAGTCTGGTGATTCTAATTTATGACAAGATAACACTACATACTATTATACTCGCATAATACCTTTCGCAATGTCTAGTTCTTCCGATCCTAAAGGTTATTCCTGTATTTCGGTTTTAATTGATTCACCGGTCTAAAAATAAATAAACCACCAAACGAAACCGAAAACGGAAGAAAATTAAGTTACAAATAGCCTGGTACTCGAATTTTCAAGCGCTGTAATAATCGAAACCGAGAACCAGCAAACTTTATATTTCTGTACAAGGGAGGTAACTAATGTTGATCTAAAACGGTTTTCCGTAGCAGTTGTCTCCCTGATACCATAAATTTGTGAGAATACTATTTATTTCCAGGGGGTTGTCTGGTTTCAATTTTATGTTACAAGATTTTACCATAAATCGTCATTAACCCTGTTATAAAATATGAGTTTGTTAGTTATATAAATACTTATAAAATTATACAAAAAAATGAAAATACAAAAAGATGTTCACCAGTGTTCTGTGGTAACATAATGAATGAGGAATAAGAGACTGAACAACCCATGTTTGATACCTAATAGCATCAAATTGTTAAAAGTGATGTTAAACACTGTTATAAAATTTGATTATCAACTGGCACAAGGTAAAGCATTCTTTGCCAGACTGCCTATAGTTGCACTTTCCCTTCGACTTTACTAAAAGTTGCTTGTTCACAGATGTAAGGAAACTTGGACATTTTTTATCTTTCAAACTGTATAGCAACGGATATGTAGTATGAGATTTAATGAAAAAAAGCCATTTAAAGTGAAAAAAAGCCATTTAATGTGAAAAAAAGCCATTTAAAGTGAAAAAAGTTTGTATATAAGAGCATGCATTTAGAGCATGCATTTAGAGCCTGTATACAATAAAAGACCTAATAAACATGTTTACCAGGTGTTTGATACAATGAATCAATGTATACTAAGATCCGAAAGTGTTGCAACCCTTTTGAAATCCACTACATAAAGTCTTTGTATACTCAGATATTTAGACACATTCTGAATCAATTTTGGGTTACCTTGTAATTTTTCGATAAATGCCATATAGCAATACCAAAACTGTAATGTTTCTACAGCACTTTATTATGACTTGCACATTGTCTCATATGTGAAGAAGCACCTTTAAGATTGCGTCCGTTGGAAGCAGACCGCAAAATACTCAAGACAGCATTGAAGTAAAAGCAATTGGAAAGAGCATTCTCTCCTCCTCTTCACAATAGTCTTTTTTTTACACCGATATCTCAGGGAAAAATATAAATTTCTACAGTTGTGATCTTTGTTAGCTTTCAATTTGAATTAGCACCTCTTCTCATGTTTAAATGAGTCAATGAGTAAGGGAGGCAAATGACACTTTCATTTTTTGTCTCTTAACCCTTTCCCAAACAACAATTTTTCGACTGTCCCAAATTGAAAGAGTTTGCAAACGACATTTCAAAATGTGATGAAATTAAAAAATAATCTTCTGATAGGCCAGAAAACATTGTGGGAAAAGGAGAAATTGCTCGTCATGAGCAATTTCTACTTTTCCCTGAATGTTTTCTAAAGTCGTCTGCAAGAAAGTGGTCAAATGTGGTTATTGTTTGGGAAAGGGTTAATATCAAATTGGCAAGTCAGGACTTCAGACTGCGCTCTATTAATAATTCATTGTTTTAACCAATTTTAATAGCATCTTTGATGCATTTTGTCGACTAAGCAATTGACCAGGCTGTACATGAAGGGTCCTGTGTGGCCCAGTGGTAATGGTGGCCGACTTAATTCTTGGGGGTCCTGGGTTCGAGCCCCATTGACACCTCTGGTTTCTTGGGAGTGTCCTTTGGCAAGTCACTTCAGAGTCCAAGCCTAGAAATGGTGAATTCAGGAAAGCTGTCTTATAGGGGAACTCTTCTTATGGTATGAGAAATTGTGGTATATCAAGGGTTCAATGCAAGACTATAGTAAGTGCTACACATACGTGCAGCACTTACTATAGTATTGCACTGAACCCTCGATATTATCATTCAGTTTTGTAGGGTTTGAGATGTGTTTTTTTGGAAATGTTTTATTGTAAAGTGACTCATGATTAAACTATTTCTATGGGGTTTTACATCGCATCAACATTATTTTATTCAACATAATGTTGCGATGCTCGACTTCTATTGATGGAGGAATACCCCATACTCAATTGGTCAAGCCGGGAAGAGCCATCGGCATTCTGTAAATCAATTGGAAGACTACCACCCATGAAAATCCAAATGCCGTCACCCGGATTTGAACCCACATGGAGAAGGGTCATGTGATTTCAAGTTCTAGTGATTCATAAAACAGTCCAACGGAAAAAAAACAAGTCATGGAAACCAACATACTTTGTGTATACTTTATTAAAGTTCTCTTCAATGTTATAAATGTAACAAACATAACCAGGTAATGCTATCGTGAAACACATGACTAACATCAGATTTTGTCTATAAATAAAACAGCAGTTTTGATTGTAAGAATAGTCAGTCAAAAACAATTATATCTAAATCCAATAAAAGTAAATTAATCCAAGAAAAAATGCTCATTTCATTGACCATCACTTAAAAGTTGATTATAGATTAAGAAACCTCTCAAGAATTTCTTCACCCCCACACTTCATTATGCTGCTATCGGTTTAACAGCCCAAATATTTATCAATTGCATTTATGATCTAGGTATATTTTAGGTTATGTGTATATACACTCTTTCAGCAGTAACATTGATTTGTGGAAATAAAAAACATATCAGCAGTATGAAAATTGTGGCAAAACATATCACAGAAATTATTGGAATAAACATTTTAGTAGAAATGTAAACATAACGCTTTATTACCTCATCGAACACCTATCCTCAGCAGTCCTTAGGTGAGTTACGATCTTATTGAATTTACAAATATTTGACAAAAGGAGAAAAGACTCATTTCAAGTGTTTTCCTTCTGCAAAAGTTCTTCAAATAATTGTACACAAAAGTCACATCATGGAAAATATGTGTCATAAATGAAGAATATGTTTCCTTGCCGTTTTTCTTTTCTCCTTGTAAGACAGGCACATAATATAGATTTTATCACAGACAAAAATTCAATCAAGATTCAACAAAAGGTACATGTACACCATGAAAACTTGTTTAGGGATAAAAAATTACCCAGCCTGTAATCTTCAAGCTTAGCATTTTCAAATACTCATATTAGAAGAGTAAAAAAAACATAAAGGCAATTTTTCCATTTCTAAATTGTTTTTCTTTACCAAAGTCATCAATATTCTAATTCTAGTCTGCCATCATTTTCACTTTAGTGAATTTAACAGTGAGGATATAAAATAAACATACAAATCTATAAGTGATAATTTGTTAAAAAACGAAGACAAACTTCAAGTTTTACAATCATACCTGTACATTATATTATGTCTTTTAGGTTTAACCCTGTTTTGATAACCACAGAGATACAATATCAAACACCAAGCTGACCTTACACTTTTAGAACAGCTCATTTTTTTCTAAAATCGATTCAAAACATTGAAATAAATAAATATAACAATTGGACGGAATGTAGATAAAACATGGTAGAATAGCTCATATATGTAAGTTGCTTGTAGGAAGCCATAACTTCTACATTAGCTGTTTCAGTTGTCAATGTTTTAATTGCAAAATGAACCAATAATTGCAATGCAGGTACATATTTAAAATTTCTTCGATTTTCACACTACAATGTATTAATGAAAAGCATTGAAATAAATCTTTACAGCTTTGAATTTAACACATTTTTTTTTTAAATATTAAGAAAAACTGTTATGCTTTAGAAAGAAAATCATAAAGTTCATCTGTCTCTTAAATTCCATTTTAAAATATTCAGAATGTCCAAATTCGTATAAGTTTTCTAATCAAATAAATCAGTAAATTTTAATCTTCTCTAACAGACAAAATAAATGATCCAAAAGTTTTTCAATATGCATGAATATAAGAGAAACATTCTTCAACAAGACTTCCTTCTGCATAATAAAAATCGTACAAAAATTAAATCTATGCCGCTTTCTGGGTTGGCAAAGGCATCGTTGATAGAGGATCAAGGTGTGTGACTTTCATCGGTATGTTCTTCAGCATGGCTTCATATCGGATGGCGTTTTCTTTACGTTCTTCTTGTAGCCAGTGCAGCATTTCAATACGGTCCCATTTCATCTTGTCCATGTAGGGCCTTCCCTGAAAATAGGAGATATGGATTGGTTATATAGAGAATAGAAAGTTGGTGTCAGGGATCAGGAAAATGCCTGTTCAATTTTGGACCAATTTCTTATGTACTGGACCAATTGCAAGTTTGAAGAGATATTGAAAGGTTATCGGCCGTTTCTCAGACCAATAGAGATTTCCTTATCCCTGGTTGGTGTTGTGAATCAGAAATATTACCAGGCAAGGCTTAGAAATATTATCCGGTAAGCCAAAGGCGAATCAAACAATAATCCGAAGCCAAGACCAATTAACCTTCCTATTCAAAGACACCAGACATCTATTCTATTTATTCTATAACCTATATGGATTCTAATAAACAAATAAAAAAAGAAAATCAAACACCAAAAAAGTAAAACAAAATGGAAATCAATACCGGTAGGTGCAAACATCGATCATGTGATCTAGTGACTGATATCAAAAATATGGCACCCTGTTATCGGTCCGCAAATTGCCCTGGTGACAGGATAAATTGAGCAATGATCTTGTATCAACAGGTTTTTAGTTATGCACACAAAGTGCCATATAAGATATAATAACTTGATGTTTGAACAGCATTTGTGCACGCATAAGGAATTTAATTCCTTTTAGATAACTATTAACAATTCAATAATTAATTTAATTACTAAAATAAAAAGCCCAAAAACTCACCTTGTAAGTAATGATATCTTTAAAATGGTTCTTTATAAACTGAAGATCGTGTTTGATTTCCTGGTCGAAGCCATCTATTCTCTGAAAGGTACAAGTCATGATTGAAAATCAATGTGAAAAAAAGAAGCCAATCAAATGGGTGGTTTTATGAATGGGCATTTGTAGAACAAAACTTGGGAAAAATATTGTAACAAGATACAAAACTATTAAGGGCAATACAGACAATTGATTATGCCACCCCTAAATTTGAATAGAAAACATTGTAAAGAAAAGAACAAAGCAAATTAAATCAGATTACTTTTATCTTTGTATGGAATGAACACTAAGTCAATAGTATTGTAGTTTATGAAAGATTTCCTGGAGTCCTCCAGCACTAGGCTAGGGCTCTGCAGCATGTTGCCCAAGGAGACTCCAACAAGAAATCCCAGCAATGTTGGTGAATATTGAACCTTGGACCTTCATGTTACTAGTCCTACACCTTAATCACTTGGCCACACAGGACCAAGTATCCTTTTTTCACAATGTTTCTTAAGGCTTAAATAGCTGATGCTGATGACGTCAAAGTGAGGTAGTATGGAGTAAAAGGGTTAAATATGTAATTCTAATCTCATTGGACTTTACCTTGTAGAAATAGCTCCGTTGCTGTGCCTCTTTTAGTCTGTTAACAGAGCTTCTTTTCTGACCTAAAATGAAAAGACTGACAGTTTTTAGTTTTTTCATCACATGTGAAGAGATATTCACAATATTCAGCATTTTAACTTTTACCACCTGCAGACGACATTTTTTTTACTTGAAGCAGACGACTTTATAAAAGTTTTGTAAACATGTGAAAAACCTTCCAATTCTGCTGTGGTGATATGTGAATAGATTGACAAAGCCCCGTAGTGCACTGATAGGATAAAACATGAGATAAGTTAACTAAGATAACATCCAACCAGATAAGTGAACACACAGAGTGCTGTATGTGGACTTTCTGATACTACTGATGGATATATGAGACAATAATGTGAAAATGTTCAAACTTTCCAGATGGATTTTCCATTACACTGTGTATATTACACTGTGTATATACGAAAAAAAATATAATAGGGCACCGAGAAGTATGTTCTGTGAGCAAATCAGCAGCAAAAGAGTTAACCAATCACGTTATCAAAAGTCACCTTTCTCAAAATATCTGTTTGGATCGGACGCAGATCTCTCGAAGGTCTCCAGTTTCACCAATAATGACTCACGCTTCAGTATAAGGTCTGTCACCTTCTCCCATTTCTCAATAGCCTGAAAAAATATACCTAGTTTTAATCACAAGGGTCTCTAGTTATCCTGGGAATCAGTACTATGTAATTTAACCCATACAGTGCTGGACGCTACTTCATGCTTATGCAAACAGGTTAGATCCAGGCCAGCCGCCAAGTTAATTGGCGGTGGCCTGTGAGCCAACCTGTTTGCTACACTGGGTATCTTTCCTCAACAAAATTAAGCAGATACTTAAGGTTTTGGAGACCAGACAACACAAGAATCTATTTTTAGAAAATTACCCAGCATTCGAAGGGTTAATACATGTATGTGGTAATGAGATAACATACCTCTAACAGTTTCATAAAGAACTCGTTACAGCTGTACTTAATGGCCATGTCCAGTTTAAGACTGTCCGGCATCTCCAGATTTGTCCACACTTTCTCCAGCCTGTCTTGAGGGGTCAGTGGGGGTTCTTGACCGCCATCAGTCTGTTCAAAATACCAAACAGAATAGCCTTGAAAACACATTCCTTAAGGGAAGTTTTCATATTCATGTATTTGTTTGTATATTACTATAAGTCAATGAAATTCCATAGCCATGAAAACACATTCCCTAAAGGAAAGCCTGTGAGCAGACTGCAATTATCAAACCAGTCTTTTTTTTTTTTGTTGGGGGATTGGGGGATGTGTTGGGGATTGGGGTGTCAGAGAAGACTTTTTACTGCCATCAGGCTGTTAAAGGAAATCACCATGGTCTTATGAACTTTGACATTTTATGAAGCTAGTTTGAATTGACAGCAGTTATCAATAACTAAATAGGCATCCCATGTGGCTCAGTGGTTTAGGTGATCTGGTGACTTTTAACTCTTGGGTCCCTGATTCCATCCAAATGGTGACGCCTGTTTCATGGGAGTGTCCTTTGACAATAAACTTCAGAGTCCTAACCTAAAACTTCAAACCTAAAACTACTGAATACATGAAAAATCAACAGGAAAATGGTCCATGCCACAACCCCCCCCATCCCCCATCAAGCTCTTGTGTGCCTGAAAAAATCCTGGGAAAGATCCTGTAAAGGTTTGTTGAAGATTCCTGAGGCTTCAAAGATGTCAGAAGTCTAAAAATATGTACTCACCACAGATGATCTCTCAGTGTCCAGTTTACTAAAGGCGGTCATTGTGGTCACTTTAGATGCCCGTGACTGGGTCAGATCTCTGGAAATAAAGAAATTCAGAGTTTTTGAAAATAAGTCAAAATGTGTGTATAACTGGAGGCTGATTTATTTCGTTGAGGCTGATTCACTTCATTGATGCTGATTTATTACATCCATTTGCTTATGTTAGAGCCGTTGTGACACACAGCTTAGATGAAAGTACAGTGAAAATAGAAGAATCAGTATAAGATTATAATTATAGTATATCTAACAACTCCATAAGGATATTTGGTAATGGTTTTTTTTTATATTTTTAATCAAACTAAAAATGATATCTAAAAGTTAGAGCAATAACAAAAATAACACTTTTGTTGTAATAAGAAGTAAAGCTTCGTCTTCACTAAAGGGTAAATAACTCACTGTCTCGATTTTTCCATTTTTGCCGAATGTCTGGCTGCAGCCCTTTCTTTTAGCGTTTTTACTGATCTTTCTGTCGTGGCAGACTTGGGAGGTTTCGATGAGTTATCGTCATCTTCTTCTACAAACACCAAGAACATAGTTATGGATCAATTGACAAGTATCTATTCTTTGCAACTAATTAAAAAAAAGGGAAAGCCTTAAAACTAAAAGACATGTTTTCTCAGTAAGTTTTAATTAGTTTTTAACATCTTTTTATAAACAACAATATTCTATATACAAATAAATGTATAATTGAAGTTAATTCAATACTTGGCAAGAAGTAGGCATAATGTATAAAATCCTTTAAATTTGAAGACTGTTTTCCTTAAGACGTTTTGTTGAGTTTGCAGCATTTTCTAAAAACAACAATATTTCATATATCATTAAAATAAACTAAATACTTGTCAAGGGAAAGATAACAATGTAGGAAAGCCTGGGAACTTGAAGTTATGTTATGGAGTACATGTAATTATTTGTGTTTTCATTTGTGTAGATAACTTTGAAAACCTTTGCTTCAATCCATTTTAGATATCGACTGTGACAAAAAAAAGAATTTACTTATTGTCAGCAAAAGTCAGCAATGAACACTGTTCAATAAACTGGGATTTCTTCATAAAACAATGGAACTAAAAACTAAACAAAAACTCTATTTTCATTTTTCCAATCAACTTCTTTTGTTGTAAAGCAGGTTCCTGTCTTTATTTCCTAAACCACCCTCTGTTATGCATTCATAAATTGGGTTAATAGCATCTGAAAATAACAATTGAGTTAGATATCTATGTGTGCATAAGCCATAGCCTGTTGTTGCAAAATAAGGTGTGTCTAAGGGAAGCTATGTGTGATATACCATCATTAGATTAACACTTGAATTAAATTTTCGATTTTTCAATCGGGATCAATGGTAGTGGTGGAGAGGAATGGGGGCCTCCATAACCAAGGGGTGATTATCTTTAACCTGCAATAACTATGTCTTTTCTATTGGGTTTGATTCTAAGCTTAGAGGAATTCACATTTTGATAATTAGAAGTCTTAACCCTTTCCCAAACAATAACGACATTTGACTACTTTGTTGCAGAAGACTTTAGAAAACATTGTGGAAAAAGGAGAAATTGCTCGTAACGAGCAATTTTTCGTTTTCCCACAAGGTTTTCTGCTCTATCTGAAGAACATTTTTCAATTTCATTACATTTTTAAATGTCGTCTTCAAACTCTTTCAATTTGGGACAGTCTAAAATTGTTGTTTGGGAAAGGGTTAAAGACTAACTTTTCCAAAGCTTTCCATTGCTGTAACAAAGACTCTTATTTAGCCAATTATGTAGAGTTGCATAATTGCCTCCATTTCCATCTCAGAACCATTTTCTCATAAAATTTGTTACTGGTAAAAATCATTAACCAAAACAAACAACAATAATAAAATCTGAAATCAACTTTTTCTTTATGTTGTTGATAAGACACCATTGTGACTAATGGAGAAAGGTCTTTTGTTAACTGGCCAGGGGCTTTTCATGAGAGGCAGTTTCCAGACTGACTTAGGAAATGTCGATGGTTCTACCTGGCTTGACCAGTCCTAATATAAGGGCAATTGAATATGGGGGTCTTCCTCCATCATTAAGGGATGGACTTTGCAACATAATTGAAATAATGTTGACATGACGAAAGACCCCATATAAACAAACACTCAACTGGTCAATTAGAAGAAGGAGAAAGACACACATAAAACTATGCATGATTTCGTTTTTACGAAGGCTTTA
The DNA here is from genome assembly GCA_947846245.1 of Cerastoderma edule. Taxonomy (NCBI): domain Eukaryota; kingdom Metazoa; phylum Mollusca; class Bivalvia; order Cardiida; family Cardiidae; genus Cerastoderma; species Cerastoderma edule. The sequence continues at coordinate 33,238,208 of OX401412.1, forward strand.
GTGGCTTTAAAGTTGAAAAGAAAAACACATTACAGTGACTCTTCTATTGTGATGCTTAAGTGTGAGATATTACTGTCAAGCATGCAAGATTACAATTAGAGAGTTTATTTTGTTATTGCTTTTCTTTTATGCTTCTCATGCATTGAATTGAATTGGTCTTTTTGGAAAACAGTGTGATAAAATTGTTCTTTGCTTATAAATGTCAAACATTGAATTACTTTTTCCAACAATACTTCCTGTTGTTAGGTTCCTTAGCATCAAATAGCAAGAAATAACTTGTCTGCTTTGTTGTTTTCACTAGCTATAAACTTAGCTATAAACAAATTATCGTGTTACCATTTCGTTCTACAAATTCAGTTCTAATGGTTTTATTCTACTAGGCAGGTTCAAAACCATGTGGATGTATTAAATTAACCATTTCCCATAATTCCAATGTCTTTAAATACCTCTGAAGCACTTAGAATTTAAATCATTGTAACAAATGAAAAATTTGTTCACAAAAAGGCTATTTTTTCTCTTTGTCATTAAGTTTTAAATGTTGAAGTTTTTTCAATCAATAATAAAATTGTTCATTGAAAATGTTCGTCAATGTATTTCAAAGTCATCTGCTGTAAGTTAATTTACATAGGTAAATGGTTAGTACTATGTTTAAAATTAATTTGTTTAAATAGTTTAAATTATTCTTTTTTTCCTTGCTACCTGTTATTAGCATTGGGTTTCGTTTCTTCAACAACAGCTTTTGGTCTGGAAGTTGCATATATAATAAAATACATTGTTCACAATAAAGAAACTATTATAAATGTAAACCATCATTCAACCAGTCCTTTAAAACAAAACCTTATCTAATTAAAAAAGTTAAAATAAATTAACTTCATTGACCAAATGAGAAAAGGCTTATATTCTATAAGTAGCAATTTTTCATTTTGTTTTGAAGATAAACATACACATACATACATATTCATATAACAAATATTATACCCAACACAACCCCATTCCTCGACTTTCACTTATTTTGCACCATCAACAAGTATTTTATAATATCTCTAATTTAAACAAAGATGGAAACATTTGTTTGAGAGTGAACACACAATAACACACTTGAAATATTCATATGGTTAAACCATTTGCGTAACTTTTATAAAAAAGAACAGAGAAAACTTAAAAAACTAATAAACATTACAAGCAACAACATTTAAATCACAAAGGAGTTCAGAAATTCCTTCAAAATATGGCACAAAATTTAATTAATGCAGATTTCATGGAAATCAAAGAAAGATTATTCTTGGGTGAGATAATAGATTTTCACTGGCCACTGGTTGTTTTCTCAATTCTTTCTAGGATGCCTTTAGCATCATTGATTCACTGCACATGAATAGTGAAATATTTGCAACAAAAAGAGAATTGGCAAATGTCATAATGTTGTCTAAAGATGTTTAAGTCATCAAAACAACCTAGGTAAGATATTTTGCCTTAATCAAATTTTTGTCTTTTTTTTTTTTTGAGATGGGGGACATATGGTCCACCATCCCCAATTTTTTAACTGAGTACAAAAATACATAAAACACAATAAACAATCAAACAATAAACAATACAAAATAAACAAAGAAATAAATCAACTCTGAAGTGAAGAGATGTACATGTATAATCCATGAAACATCAAGCAAAATGTATAGTAATTTTGACCTGTAACAAAGCTCTGCATCTTAAAACATAGACTTCCTATAACATTTTGCCAAAGAGCAAATATGCTCATATTGATATAATTCTATATTTTGTCAATCTGGATCTATCAATATACTCTGAAATATTCAATTACTTGACTTTAAAGCATGGCTTCTTTACCAGCAAATTCAGAATAAAGAGTGATCTAGAAAGGTTGTCATATACTGTAAGATACAAAACAAAAATTGTCTTCAGGTCTTTAGTGAGTTTAAAAGACATTTAAGCACCCTTTATGTTTATGAAAACTGATCTGGTATTGATCCAGACTCGACTGGGACCTAGAAAAAGAAGATATTTTCGATATTTTTTCATGTATTCAACCTCAAAGTTCTTATTAAAATAGATAAAACTATAATATATGTACCCCTTTTACAACTCTTTCCTAAATGATATTAAATGTAAGCCAATACAACAAGATTCATTTGTCAATCACCGCAGATCATGTTGTGCAGAGGTAGATTGCCAGCCTCTAGTACCGAGGGTTCCGTGTTCAATCCCCGCTAGATGTGAGGTGAAATAACTGGGACTAGTCCACAAATCAGTGCAAGTACTGGTGTAGTATCCAGGAAGCAGTCATTGAGATTGAATTTGATACGCTTCAAGCTTCCGTCACAACCGTTATAAAATAAATAAGTTTAAACTAATCGTCACAGATCAATATGTTTATGTGGGAAAGCTGGCACCAGCTTAAAATGAATACTAAGCAGAACTGGTGAGGAAATGCCAGGAGCATAGGAAAGTGTGCTGACCTTCTTGATATATGATAGAAATACTGTTGAAAGTGGCATAAAACGTCAATTCCCACCGTACTACCAAGATGTACTAAATACCTTTTTAATGGGTTTTACATTGTGTCAACATAATTTCAATTATGTTGTGATGCCGGATTCGTAATGATTGAGGCAGACCACATACTCAACTGCCTACAAGGGCTGATCAACCAAGTAGAAGCATCAGCATTCCATAAGTCAGGCGAGAGACTAACTCTTATGAAAATCCAAATACCCTCACTGAGATTTGAACACACCCCGAGAGTGGCCATGTGATTTCAAGTTCTGGGGCCCGTTTTACTAAACAGTTTATGCTTAAGATTTAAGTAAGTCTAAAAACAACAAGTCCTTTTAATTCAATATTTGGCAAAGCAATATTGCAAAGTAACACATCATTGGAATCGTCTCTCCGAGATGCTTCCAATGACGTGTCACATTGCAATATTGTACTTTCATCGAAGATATTATCCATGTTAATCAATTATGACTTACGCAAACATTTTTCTTAAGTTGTTTAGTAAAACGGGCCCCTGTACTCTAACGTCTAGGTCAAGGAGGCACCGTATTCAATACTATTAAAATTCAACTATAGTACAATGATAAGATGTACAAACCTTCTATAACTGGGTCTTTCCCAAGACCTCCCATCAACACGCTGTTTACATTCCAGAACCCCTCCTTAAACTCAGTCTTTTGTACCTTCAAGTCCTCTATTTTCTTCTCTTTCTCTCTGTTAAAGATTTGATAAAATTCTATGAACCTTATATTCCATTATTGTTGTTTGATATATGATGTTTTGATTTATATATCTTTTATTGCATGAAACCAGTTAACTTCCATTTGAATTTGGTTCAACTTTTTTTAAATTTATATTCAAAAGCATTGCAACGGTTTTGAGATCTACCCCATATAGACATTACATATTCAGATAAATTGAAGTTCCCTGAATTATTCATTAAATACCTACTTTTAATTGCATATCATACAACTATACACACATGTATTGGTTTAGCAATATTTTATTGACTTTCAACCTTTTTTATCTGTGAACCAGCATCTATAAGACTTTGAAGCATTAAACCTTTGCATTCTATGAATAACTCACAACAGATTGGAAAAACAAAACAATCCAATATTAAAACTTTACATGAATTTCATAATAATTTCATTGTAACAACTGAAGAATTTTCTCGTAAAGATATTGTTTTAGGTTAATAATAAAACCTACTTCATCTCTGTGAGTTTACTGGTGTGCGTGGCCCTGGAGGAGGGTTTATGGGAAAGCAGTGCACTGGTTCCCAGGTACGAGGTCTGATGCTGGAATGTGCCGGTTCCATGCAAGGAGGTTTGATGATGGTAGGTGTTGGTTCCCATTCCAACTTCTTCCTCCTCGTCTTCATCGCCCGAGTCGTAAAAATGGAAAATGGCCGCCATGTAATCTGTTTCCTGTAAGGGGGAGGCGATTGTGGAATTGTTTTTGTTGTATTTTTAGAGAATATCATGCTATTGTCTTTTGTTATAAATGTATTTGGTAAAGGTAAGGAGAATTGATATTTCTCCTAGTTAGCTAGTTGCTAGATAAATGCATTTTTCAGTGTCCTTTAATGGTACAAAATTGGAAAACAATGCAGCAAAAGATGAAACTGTTCAGATTTTTCCTAATACATTTTTCAAATTAACAATAATTGTATAAGAGTAATAATTTAAAATTTTGCCATAAAGTAATGTTAAAGTGTTTTCTCAATAGGTGAAATCATATAAGAAACAAATAAAGAAGTTTTTCATAATACCTTTTCAAATTAACAATAATTGTATAAGACTTATGATTTAAATTTTGCCATAAAACAATGTTAAACTGTTCTTTCAATTGGTGAAATTGTATACAAATAAATAATGTACATACTTGAGTGGAGAGGTACTTCATGTAATCATCGCTGGTAACCGTCGACTTCCACCACTGTAACCACGAGGCGTAGGTTCGCGACATCTTGTCCTGGACAAACGACGGCATGTTCTCAGTCTCCAGGAGCTTGGACATCTTTGCAGGGTTGCGTATCACCTCATGTACTTTATCCATGTTTGGAGTCTGATAGGAGATAAAATAAGGGGTTTTATTTATGATTTAGAATACTACTTAGCAAGAAACAGGACATGTTAATACCCCCACAGGCTTAAAAAAGGCAATTGATGTTTTCAATCTGGTCTTCCTGCACAATCCAATTATATGGCATAAGAATTGGGGTAAATTGGCCTCTTATTTCAATTAATGTTTGCAGAAAGGTTTACAAGTACTCGTAACAAATTCTGTGTTAATAAGATGTGCATACATGTAGAGTGACATCTTTGCTCAAAATAATATCAAAAGAAGTGTAAAAGGTTTTCCTCATTGTTGTGCATATAGATTTCTAAAAGCAAAGAAGTAATAGAATTCTTGCTTCATCTTTACATGTGTGGAGCTCTTATAGCAGAGAAATAATTTTCTGTATCAACATCCTAAGCCTAAATGGCTGGATAAACCTGTTTGTAAAGAAAACAATTCTCTGCAAGATTTTTCTCTTTAGAAATAGAAATTCTTACAACCGATGTGTTAGTTGCAACAGTTACATAGCCTTGCATCTCACTACATGTTATACTTTGATACTGAAAGCCGCAAACTGTTGATGAATTCTGTTTTGATAGTTCATTGTTATATTTCATGGCACACGAAAAGTTGTGGCATTGAATATGCAAGTATGAAAAAGGTACTATAGAAAAAACGAATTAAGAAAATGAACTATAGCCTGGATTTTGCCTGTTAAAATCAGCTGCTTTGAATGAAGCATGGTCTCTATATAGAATCCTAAATAAAAGTGACTCAGTTCATATAGGTTATAGAATACAAATCAAAGAATTAACATTATTCGAATATCATTTAGAGTGCAGCTATATAATACCAGGAACTTTGTTATATAACTGCTTAGGTTCAACTCTATTCCTTGGTTGATTGGAGACAGTGCAAAAGAAGAAACAAAGTGACATACATCAGCAAACCTCATGCAATAAAGGTGAAATATTTCACAACACCTACTGGTCACATCTTGCTTAATTTCAGCTTTTTATAATCTATCTTTTTTGTAATATTTCTTAATCATATTTCATCTTTTTACTGCAGATAGATTTTTATCATTGAGCAAAATACTTATTATAAGCATTTAAGTAAAAAAGCATGTTGTGAAAAAAACTCCAGTTTGTTTTGTTTTTTTTCCATAATTTGAGAACACATTCCTCAAACATCATTGTTTGGAATCAGTTGAAATTCACCACACTAATGGACTCACCAAACAGCAAACTTAGGTGCATGACAATCCTTCTAATACACACTTACACCTTAAATCATGCAATAAAATGACCATTTATTTCTCAAACCCCGGTGAAAGTACTTACAATGATCGGGGCCAATTCATACTACAAATACAGACAAGTACAACATATATAATAAAACAATTCCAGTGACGCAAGTGAACTTTTACACAGTCTTAAGAAAGTCAGTCAAGAGTAAACAATTTTTCTTAAATAGATGTCATATGTATATCCCTTTCAAAAAATCATTAGTAGCTCCAACTTTGTAGTATGGTGACGACCAAATGATTAATAAATTAATCTTAAGTACTAAGCAAAGAATCAATTTGGAAATCAACATAAGCATCAACAAGAAATGTGTCACAATAATCAGACGGCATACACAATACTTCTGCAGAAAGGACAATTTAACAACACATAAATCAAATAACCTGTGTTTCTTAGTATAGGATGCATTATCAAGCACTGAAAAATCAACAAAGTTATTAAAACACAAACACATTATTTTTTACACAATGATGTATGGCCTTTTTTTTTTAAATAGCTTTCTTAAAAAGCAATAGCAAATAAGTAAGCATCAAACAACTCCTTTTAGAGGTCAACTGTAGATGACATGAAAGTAATAAAACCAAAAATGACACTTTATGAGCCATAATCTAAATTTTTAGCTGTTTTTAGTCGTCATGATTTCAAGAGCTCTAAAGTTGTTGCTGAAAAAATTCAAAGTGGTTCTCCATCATTTAAATGAAGAAATAACGATCTTAATGTTTTACAGCAATAAAGTTTCAAATTTAAAAAGCAATGTTCATAGTATGAGTTTGGGTATGGATTGACAACATTTTAAACTTTTCCACATGTTGCCAATTAGCAAAAACTAATTGATGAATTAAAGTCAACAATCCTGCAAAAGGAATATGAGAAAAAAAACTTTCCGACATCACCTCCCTCGCTTCCAATGAACTGCAAAACGAAAGCAAGCCCCTTTCAAACTTTGCAACACAAAAGAAAATTTAGCAAAATTTGAAAGGTTTTGTTTCCTGCTATGCAGTATTGAAAGAAATTTGTTTTTTGTACAGGGTCTTATTTGGAAAGTCTCAAAAGGGTTATAATGACATGTTATACAAACAGATGCTGACCAATAACAGTTAGTCTGCAAAGCAATATAAATTTCACATTAAACAGTTAGCAATGCCGTAATGTTACTAGCAAAGCATAAGACAAGGGGAGTCAGTTAAAAACTATCCTTACTATTCCCAGATTGTTCTGCAGACGACTTTTCTCCCTTTTCAAAGACGAGTTCTCTCCTACCAAACTAAAATTCATCAGTTTCATTTCAATTACAACTGTCTGTTTTTTTACTTTTTCAATTTGGCATGATAGAAAACTTATTGTTTGGAAATCTATCTTATTTCAAAACAATTTATTAACTAACATTGCAAATTCATAGAGAAAGCAAACAATATTCGCAATGGTACTGAAATTGGTTGTTGGTTCTTGAAGGGAATATCATTCTTGTCTAACTTAATTTGAATCAGTAACATGGGACTTTGGAATGGAAATAATGTCTAATAACTCTTAGTAGTAACTTCCCCTTGTCTTTAGTCAAAATTTAGTCATCACTGAAAACAACTCAAGCAATTATGAATGACCCTCTCCCTTTTAATCATCTTATATGTGGCCTAAAAATCATATATCAACATGTTTCTAATGCATGACTTTTTAAAATTACATAACAGGGGGCCAATGAAAGGTCAAAATTCAATTGGAGATTTCTTTAATATCATGCAGTTTTTCCCAAAAGTTCACAAAGTCACAATAGATTTTTGGGTTCCCTATTCAACTATTTTAGCGATAAAATTGACTTAAAAAAAACCAGGCCTATGGAGAAGAGGGATCAACCTTGCAACTTTTCAATAATCTATGTGGCGTGGGTACTGGTTATGTATCCAGGAAGAAGAATCAAGAGTGATTAATCTAAGTTTTAAGAACTTGTTTTACAATCAATGTAAAATGAATAAGTTTAATAAAACAAACAGGCCTAGGCCTCTTCCCAATTCAAGGAAAAAACGCCCTGTAATGAATAACCAAAACAAAAAATATTCAGCTTATACTTTGTCAATCAAAATTCCAATGTATTTCATTTTGCTATTCACCTCTTACTTAATGATACACTTTGGCCCCTCTGCTTGAAAGACCATAAGAATCCACTGTTATTAAAAGATAATTGCCCCTTCTCTTATACTTATTATCTTTTTTTATCAATAAGGTTAATAGGCAATATTGAAATAATATTTTTCTATGATCATTAAAGCTTTAAAACATAAAGAAAATAAAACAAAGTATCATTAAAAAATCCATATTCAACTTTTCGAAGGGAGAGGGTTTGAATTGTAGGTAAATAACACATCGTAACACAAAATAAATCAACATTCATACCATGGAAAATAATTCTTGCACAGAACTCTGAAATATGGATACAAATAATGTTGAAAATATTCAAGAACAGAGCTAACAGAGCTAGACCAAAATATTGAATAGATCTCTCAATCCTTTCCCTGTTTTGAACCAAATGGCTCTATAGTTATCCAGGGGTCAGTACTTTGTCATATACTTTACGTATAGTATATCCCATAGTGCTGATCCTGTAAAAATATAGACACCTTTGCTTCAAATGCTATGCAGTACGCATAATAAAGTATGAAATCTTTTACAACATCAATTTACTTCTCAATAATCAATGATGTGTTTCAATACATTAACTACTGCCATCACATATGTTGTGTGACTTTATGAAATACTCTGTAAACTATCTATGTTGAAGGGAGCCTTCGTGGCCTGGTAGTTAGAGTACAGAACTTGAAATCACATGGTCCCTTTTGGCATGGGTTCAAATCCCTGTGATGGCATTTGGACTTTCATGAGAGGTAGTTTCCCGACAGACTTATAGTTTGCCAATGGTTATACATGGCTTGACCAGCCCTTATGGGTAGTTGAGTATGGAGTCATACCCAATCATTAAGAGTAAGGCATTGCAACATAACTGAAATAATGTTGACGAAATGTAAAACCCATATATGAATGAATCTATGTGGAATACACGTATCCATGTATAATATATGAATTTAATTTACGTCAAAACAATAAATGTATGTTATGGTGAAGATGCGCTAACCATTTGCAAGACACCTTTAAATGCTAATGACATGATGCATTATCCATCCTTTGAAATTTCCTACAAATATCATTTACAGGTATTCAGAAATAGATAGTTCAAGGAAAACTATCAAAAGTATCACTCAACAACATAAAAAGCTTTGCTATTAATGCACACTTTATACATATGAAACAAAAAAACAAAACTGAAAAATAAAAATCCATTAAAGAGGAAAAATAAATGTATAGGGTTAAATTTAAAAACAATGCCCATGAATACTAGTTTTTAATGTATGGTATGAAGTTAAAAGGGAAACAAATACATGTAGATGTTTTTATGAGATACAAATTAAATTCATACTCTGTGAGTTGATATAAAACACATGTATACTTATTGATAATGTATGATATATAGTTAAAACAAAAAGCATAAATATTTTTGTAAAATGCAAATTAAATTCATATTGTTGAAAGTCAAGACAAAATACATGTATACTTATTGATCAAGTGTAATATATATGTAATACTGTAAACATAAATGTCTTATATAAGCCAGAGAAAACTCATACTGTAAAAGACACGATAAAACAAATGTACATTTATTTATAAAGTAAGATGTTCAATACAATTGATTAATACAAATGAAAGTGATAGAGACATTTGAATACTGGTAATATTCGCATGGTTTTAAAAATTCTCCTACCCACCCCATCCCTCATTACAGATGACACTTTAGGCAGAAGAGGCAGATGATTAAGACATTGTAATAAAATAAGAATTTGCTCACAACTGCCAAATTTATTAAAATGTTCCCCTTTTTACGATTTAGAAGTTTGTTCTGATTCATACAGATAAATAATTTTGATATTTTTCTTTTTAGCATTTTTCTGTTGTTGTCTACTACGTATTTCTAAAAAGGAAAAAACATTCAAATCTTAGCTTTAGATCTTATTTGTTTAGAACTATCTGCAGAACAAGTAAGTTCTTAATCAAAGTGCCCATTAAAAACTTTCTAATCTTCAGCACTTAGAAAAAAAATCACTTCTGCTGATTATTTCAATTTTGACAGATTTAAAATCAAACAGGGGTCAAATGATTAAAAGAACATGGTTTTATTACAAAACAAAATATCATTCTATAACATGAGGATAGAGTATAGATCAAACATAAAATAATGAAATATGCTATATATGAATTGAATGGAAGACAGAAAAAACAAAATGAAATTATTGCACAGACTCATAAAAACAAAAGGCGTTTTGTATATGCCACACTTTACATATATAGCAATATTACCATCTCTAAAACCTCCTCTATACTTTTCTGAAAAGTGAATCATACATAAATTCTATATCTTTCTTATCATCTTAACGCTATCATCTATGTAGATTTGTTATGATGGTAGACCTGGTAAAAGGGTCATTTATCCTAGATTCTGCTGAGGATTGAACCCAACCCCCTGGGTTGCAAGTTAACACCCTTACCCACTTGGCCATGCAGTACCCTGATTGAAGTCTTTATATACATATATATATATATATAAATAGTATTAAGAAATGTTACAATGTTTAATCATTGCTAAAACGTAATATAGTCCTTTTGATTAAACTATCATTAATAAACATTATCAAACCAATTAATGAACCTTGCAAATAACATCTTAATTCTGTCATGTAATTTTTCAAACATGAAAATCTCTATTGCCCGTACTTTATGTTCATATGAATTTGAATGTGAGAAGAAAAGATAAATTCTGTTAAGAATAACACTGTTAGTCTGAAAAACTGTGCCTTTAATCACACTTTTCACCCATAAAGTAATTAGAGCTAAGGAGGAAAATGATATCTGTATCTGTAAACGGTCAAAATTATTTGGGAAAAAAAATGTAAATATGAAAGGATTTTTACTTACCAATGGGGCAAACACATCTTCTCCTTGGAAATTCTTTGGTGGGTTGTTAGGTCTGAATTTAAATAAAACAAAATTCACTAAAAACAATTAATCTGCACAATGGCTGGATTATATAACCCCAATTTATCTTGATAAAATTTGATTTGTCAAATAAAATAGGATATCACTGTTAACAATATGAATTGAAAAGCATTAGAAGATCTTTCTCTGGAAGAATTATATTGTGGGAAAAAGACCCTCTTCTTTTAATCAATTTAAATATCATCCATGTGCATACATAAAATATCATCCACATGTGTACATAAAATATCATCCACATGCATACATTTATAATCAAGAAGAGTGATATATATATTATTTGTCATATTTCATATTATTTCATATTATTTTCATTGGTTAATCAATTATTTCTCCTTAAAACCTTCTTGTGTTAATACTCAATTTTATCAAGCAGTTCTTGTACCTATGCTTACTTTACCTATGCCATTACATAAACTTTTCTTATTTTCTTCACTCACGTTTTCACCCATTGTTTCATGTCCGTTCCGTCCCACGGAGGTTTCTTGTCCTCTCTGATCAGAGCAGGGTTGATAACTCTGTCGTTCCTCTTTCTGACCAATGAGGCAGAGGCCATGGTTCCCGTCATATTCACAGACTCGGCGGCTTGTACCACGTCGGGATCCTGTAACACAACAAGTTGTGGTTTAATATCAGGGTGCTTTGCAAAAGTGTTTTGCACTAAGCTCTTACCATTCAATATTTTTATGTTCAGATGTACATCAATATGCAGAACATATACCTCGTCTTATAACTCCTTATAAAAGGCTTTGAGAGAACCTTGATATCAACCTTACCTGTGTATATGTATCTATGTTATCATAATCCTAGAAAGTGACTTATAGGCCAATGGGGCCAGATGTAACCAACTGTTTCATGATAAAGATTTGACTTAAATTTTTACAAATGTCACTATAATAAACAATTTACTTACTTACTAAATTATAACCTATCATTGATCGCAGTGGAAAAAGTTTCTGATGAGTCAAAATGTCAAATGTTGAATTTCCATACAAAATATTTGAATTTGACATCACATCCCAGGAAACAGGTTAAATTGCATTTATCAATATCTTTTAAGACCAATGGTTTTTGTTAACTTGTGTAGTTCATGTAACGTCATTAATTGTACCCTATCAGCACAAATTTCCAACTTGTAACCTTTATTAGAACTTTTTTTTAACAAAACAGGTAGAAACAATGAATCAACCTCATGTTTAGAATGATCCAAGGTATAGTTTAAAAGAATCAAATATATATAGCAAACCCAATGTTTACAATAAACAAAACCACTATTTAGAATGAGTCAATTCATAGTAAAGAAAATAAATTAAACGCCACATATAAAAACTTATCCTACATCATCCAGGTCCAGATGGTGGGTTGGAATCGTCTTCATGATCTCTTTATACACTTCCTTGATTTCATCCCCGAGGAAAAGATTCCTGTCTAAGTTCTTCACTGTGACGGGATCAATCTGCAATACAAACAAGGACAATTTTTAGACATTCTTTAAATTGAAATTTTATGGATGGAGATGATTTCTAACCATAGAACCACCGACTTAAACAATTGAACATTTTGGAAAGAAATAATAACCTCCCTCCCCTGATATCAGGAAAGATTACAATTACCCTCACTTTGTCTTCACCTCTATTGAAGCAAACAGAATAATCAACGATCTTACCTCCTCAACAAGATCATTGTAGACTGTGGGGTATCTGTCGAGAGTCATGGACGACATACAGATCCTCTCAGATACGCGGATATCTGAGGCTCGCACCTGCATCTGTAAATACATAAAGGATACATGTACAGTCAATCTTGCTTAACTAATTACCAAACAATAACGAAATTTGACAAGTTAGTTGCAGATGATTCTGGAAAAAATTGTTGGAAAAGGGGAAATTGCTCTTAATGAGCAATTTCTCCTTTTCCAACAATGGTTTTCTGTCCTATCAGAAGATTATTTTTCAATTTCATCACATTTTGAAATGCAGTCTGCAAACTCTTTCAATTAGGGACAGTCGAAAATTTGGCGTTTGGTAAAGGGTTAAGTCGACTACTCTGAAACAGTGTGTGAAAGAATATTTAGTATGAAGCTTTCTTAGAACAGGACACAAGTCATTAAGAAAGTTACAACCTGGAGCTTTCTGAATGACTTGCATATGTATCAAGTGACTAGTTGTCTTAATCTAATAGTTTTAATGGGTTAATCATGATGGATTAATGGATGATAGTTTAATTGTATATTTCTTTTTTCTTTTATCTATCTTAGCGCTTAATGCATTGAAAAATTGCTTGTCTTTCTTTTAATGCTTTTGTTACTCTTAACCATAAGGCACATTCATATTGTTGGAATTTAAAATAATTTGCAAACAAGCAATCTCTCATTTCCCTCAAAGCCGTTATTTTTCTGCTGCTGTCACAACAAATATGGTAATATCCCCAATATTCAATTGAATAAATAGGTCTGACCTATGGATTGGTAGAAGCTTTTCAATAAATGAGAAATATAAATGGGAAATATACTCACATTGTTGGGAAGTTTGGTTTTCACCGTGGCTGGTTGTGGATGTTTAGGCTCTTGCAGAGGTTCGCTAAAATGTATACAATACCAAAGATCTGGTTAACTCTATATCAGAAGCAAAAAGTCATTAGCAAATTTACGAGATTTGCTTAAAAGGAAAACATAACACATCTATGGTTGAAACTTCATTACCAGCAGGCGACTTTTAGGGAACTTGGAAGATGATCTTTTGAAAACATTTAAGTCAAAAGAAGTTGTTAATGATTAGTAATTGCTTCTTTTGTTGCAATGTTCTAGTGCAAAGTTTTTGAAAGTTGAACTGGATACTTTTTATAAATAAAAACCTTACAAAAGAAAAATTGAATCAATCTGATCATTTTACATAGGTATCTGTTCTTTACCACACTATATTATATTATATCCTACAATGTAGCCAGTTATAAGTGCTCACCTTCTTCGTTCATGTTCCTTTTGTTCTTTTTCTTGCAGTTCTTTCATCTTTTTGTCTAACTTCTCTTTCATTCCATCATGCTTAGAGCTTGTGATAATGGCCTGTAAATAGGAAACATTTTAGAAATAAATAAAAAATATAGTTCTAATTAATATCGTTAACTCTAAGAAAAAAGTCTGTAAACAGAAAAGTCAGATATCAAAATTCCGTAATCATTTAGCAGTTACATGTATATCTTAAAGCAAAGTTTTCATTATTCCATGTCAAAGATCCAGATATGAATCGCATCAAACTTCTTGTCAACTAGTATTTCAAAAACTATGCAGCAAATCATATTTTGTTTGAATGCATAGGAATCATTCCATAGATGCAATTCTTATGGGTTATTAAGTAAAGCTAGAGAAGAAAAGAGTTAGCAACCAAATTGCTCATCTTGTCTAGATCTGTTTATTACAGTAAATTAAGTCATGTTTTGTAGCACAAGATAAAGTAAAGAAATTTGAAGAATTAAAGAAAAGAAAGCAATAGCAGACAACAAAAAGCAACATAAAATAATACATTAAGAGAAGTTTATCCTTTTATCACAGTGGTTTCTTTATAATTCTACAGCAGTTGTGTCAAAGGGAGATTTTAAAGGTGTCTGTTTACAAAAGGTTCAAAATTTGGATGTTTAAAATGTATTTCTTTAAAACTGCTCAACAGCTGTACTGTTATATGTTAGGCAATGAAGAATAAGCATTACACAAAGATAGATCATTTTTAATTCTTTAAAGTGTGTATACAGTGAATTAACATGTATCTAAATCCAAAAGTGTGACACCATTTTTGAGATCTACCACATGAACTTAAATAAATTGACACTTCCTGAATGAATTATGCCTTTAAAGGCTTTTTTTTCCAGTTGTATATCAAACTAACAAAATGGACTTTACCTGCAAGAGAGGTGGCATATCTTCCTCAGACTTTACCTCTTCCAGAGATTTACCAATCAGACGTTTAAGATCATTGTTGATGTGCTCCCTTGTACCAGGTCTTGGAGACTTCTTCTCTTTTTCCACTGCCTGTGTTTGAAAAATGTTTGAATAATGAAATAGAAGGTAGAATGATTACTCTTCATCTTCATGGCATAGCGCAAGGCTTTATCAAGTCATCTATAAAGGATAAATTGTAACTGAAGCCTTTATTAGGCAAAAGGCTTTCATTTGGAAATGATTTTCTTAACAATTCTGTGCTTAAAAATTTTAAACAGTCATAACTAAAATTCCTTAAGACAACACTTTGTCTAATTTTTTAGCACAATCACAAGTCTTCATTACTCCATTTCATAACCTTGCTATTTGACAATAGTTAGAGGCAAATGCCTACCTTGCATCTAATCTCATTTTCCCTCTTCAGTTGATTTAACTCTTGTTCCTCCAAGACATCCCGTCTTACTGTCTCGTCGACACCGAGTTCCTCTAGAAGAGATTCACCCTGTTGGATTTCTGGCAGTGAGTTTGAGCGTTTCATTAAAACTCTTTGTATGGACATCTTCTCTTTAGACATTCTGGAAATAAGATACATTTTGTTAGTTTGTTTAAACATACATTGATTGTGAAACAAGTTCTTACAACTTAGGTCAATCACTCCTGATTCTGCTTCCTGGATCATAACCAGTACTTGCATTGAATTTGGATTAATGAAAGGTCACAAGGTAAAACCCCGCTTTTCAGGGGATCCGAACCCACAACCCTGGTGTCTGGAAGCTGATGCTCTCCTTTTGGACCACTGTCCTTCATTTCTTTTGTTCATTAGATATCATTATTACAAGTAATCTTTACCTAATTCCCAGAAGATTTTCTTATTGATGGTTGACAGTCTAATACAGCATATTTGCCTCTGACCACGGATATTCTGTTTGAATGTTGAGGAGTGTCTATGAATACAATTAACAGTCTTTCCAAGCCATTGGCTGTCTTCTAATGTAAACAATCTTGATGTGGATAGAAGGCTAAAGTTGACTTGAGCATGTATAATCCTAATCAGAGTTTAGAGCCTGGAGACAGACAGGTTTTGTTTTACTGGTTTTAGAAAACTTGAAAGACTTGTATTACCAGAAATATGAAGTTGATGTATAATGTGATGGAATGTGCTTACCCTGAACTCATAGATTCCCTATCTGGTGATATTGAGGGAGCAATTTCAGACGCTGCAAAGAAAGAAAAAACAATGTTTTTCTCATTTCCATAGTTGCAAAGATTCTTTTTTTTATTTGTTATTCCAATTTGTCTACATGGAAATAGTCCTCTTCAAAATCATTTTTGTCTTCTTTTCGGATCGCTATTCAGCCTTTACATAGTAGAAGAAATAAAGAGGCACATCTTTAACTATGTATAAAGGATAAAAAATATAAGATGATAAAGTCATAGTTAGGAAATCATTCAACATTTATTACATCATTGAAACTTTAACACACAAACAATTCCTCAAATCATGTAAGTAATTTTCATAAAAAAAGATATTTTCAATAACTCTTTGCAAATACAACAACAGTTCTATAGAAACAAAGAAACTTTTTCCATAATGAAACATCTTTTGAAAATGTGTTTTCCAAGATGTTTACATTAATATGTCATAAAATGAGTCATAAGCAGTGGAGAAAGAGTTGGATATCAACCCCTTCCATCTTTTACTACATGCAAAAAAGCAGAAGACAATTTACAATTTTGTCAAAATTGGTGTAATCTAGCAATTTCTCAAACTCAAGGATTCGATGCATGTTTATGAAGCACTTACTATAGTCTTGCATAAAGTCGTTAATCTGTTCTGATGTCTACTGTTGCTTTTAAATTGGAACAGCAAATAAAAATCTTAAGTGAGAATCAGTTTTTGGATAAAATTAATACCTTGTGAAGGCGTATCTAGTTGTCTCTCTGGCAGTTCTTGTATCAGATCTACCAACACACTTGTGTCTAAAGATGGCATGTTCTCAGTAATCTGAAATACATCAAGGAACTCAATACACTAAGGAAAAACTAGTACAACTTTGCCTGTTCATGGAGAAAAAAGTTGTCAAGATTCTTCAAGTGAGGTTTTGAATTAATGAATAAGGTTTTAAGGAGCATCAACAACTAAGGTCATTTAGTGAATGTTGCACACTAAAAATAAAGTTTGCATAATGAACTATATACCTTTCTGGCTTCATGTTCAGGACTCTTTAACCTCACCCTCTTTGTTTTGGATTTGGGTCGACTCTGTTCAATCTGCAAATGGAATGGAACAAGACAATTTAGAGAAAAGCAACATATGTTTTTTGTAGCAAATGAATTCTAACACCTTTCATTAAACTCATTAAAAATGGGAAATGAAGTCTTATATTTGAAAGATATGACTATGATGCTTCATATTTGGTTTGTGACAGCCATTTGTTTGAAAGGAATGGAATAATTTTCATACAAAAAAAGAAAAGAAAAGGAAAATATGCAAAAAAATTAACATATTCGGAAGCATTATATCATTTTCTTTAAATAATTAAATAATACACATTGATCAAAGTGTTTTAAAAGAAAAAACCTTACTAGACATTTAAATGAATCTCTAAGATTTATATGAAAACAAACAACATCAGATTAAGTACCAGTTAACACAGCTTTTGCATAAAACAAAAGAGCATTAAATCTGTGAATTTAGTTGAAAAGGGGATTTATGGTTGTCTTGGCTCAAAAGCGACAAATTAAGAATTGAGAGAGCCAAAGAAAAAAAAATAATAATGCCTTTTTATTAAGTCTGACCTGAAGAATACTTACTAGACCCCTGTATGACATTTTCGGTACAGCCGTTTGCGGTTTCTGGATGTACATTATGTCCTCTGACAATAAAGATTCATTGTCCTCCTTTCCTCGCATATCTGACACAATGTATCGTCGTATCGTCAATATATTTAAACTAGAAATATATGAAGAAAGAAAAAAACATCAAAAAGCTAAATGAACAAACAATTGAGCTTGTTTTACCGTTACTCGAGTAGATTAAAACAAAAAACATTAGGAACAAATGTTTTATATTTCTATACGAGTAGAAAGCATTATTAGAAGAGAATAAAACAGAAATCTAGCAATGCCTTAACTTGTCCAGTTTAAAAAGAAGAGATTTTAATGGTTCATAGTTAAAATTCTATTGCCATAATTCAAGGTCTGACATGAAAACAAAATTAAACATAAAAGCCCACAAGGCATGACCAGCCATTTGTTGTACTAATTCACACGAAAAAGGCAATGTTAGGTGGTGAAACTATTGACTGTGTTTAATAAACTTTTACAAGCCAAAGCTCCCGCTCGATCAAATTAATGAAAGATTGAGTTTTGTCTTTTATAGATAAAAAAAGGCTTAAATAATAAACTCAGCTTACAATTTATTGGCATCCAAGGCTAGTTGTGCCTTAAGTCGACTCATGTTTGCAGCACCACTAAATATGCCTCTACTGTTTAATACTGAAACATAAAACGTATGGCACATATACATGAAGAAGAGATAAAATCTATTGAAAAATTAACACCCATCAGAGATATTTCTAAAGATATCATTGAGCCCTTTTCCAGTTCTTTAAATGTCAACATATACTATCAGTATATTCCTGACGGTCCTTAACTTTACTTTGTCCTGTGTGTGAAAAAAATTGTAATCACTTTTACAAATAACTAATGGTTGAACATAGCATGTTATTCTTTTTCCACATGCTAATGTTACATTGTTGGTGTGAATTTCTAACCTTTGATTCATTCAGGGACCATATTCATTCTTTTACAACTACTCTTTTCATTGACCTAGTTAATTTAATTTGTAAATGATCAAGTTTCCCTTGTAAATGTAATAAAAAGGATATTCCCCAGTCCCTCTGTCAATCGTGTGAAATATTGCACTCCTGTGCTTTGATTTATGGGTAAAAACTTGTTCGCTCTGCTAACTCGTTTCTTCTGCATAGGTCGATGCAGAAACATGCATTATTCCATGCACAATTACTGTTGTAGAGGCATTATTTATGCTGTATTCTCTTGGAAGATGGTAATAAGATTAATAAAGACATCCCAGTTTAAATCGCCTGTTTAGTAATTGGATAAAGAAATCAAATACAACAAACCATAAACTCACCTTCTGCCTTTTGCAGATAATGTATAAACAACTGTTCGCATACAGTAACTATATGGACCGAGATCCTTCTGTTCAATTCTTTATTTTCTTCCGGACTCTGCAAACAATCAATACAAGCAATGCGTCATGAAATCAAAATTGCAGAGTTCAGTATTTAACAAATGGAACAAAGACACCTATCAAAGATTCAATCACATCTTATCCATGAAAAAACCTTTTCGTCAGCCACTAAATGGTTGCACTTTCCATACATATAACCAAATGTAACAAGGCATAGGTTCACAAATTAGTATGAACACCCAGCAAACATTAACAGTAAAATCTTCATGATACATATTTATCATATATCTAGCAACTCAGTAGCTACTCTTAAATGCCATTTTAGATTTGCAATTGGCTGATTTCATGTAAGAATCTTTTCAAGTATTTTTTACAAAAGACAAAAGTAAATATATTAAGGTTTTCTCCATCAACTTCTATTACTTGATTGGAAAACCTGGTTCGTTTAGGATCATACATAAATGCAGATACAACATTTATGAAAAGTTTACATCATTATAAAAGAATTTCAATTATCTCTCTAAATCTTGCTTATACATGTTTATATTTATAGAGTGAGTTGTTTAGGAAAGAAGAACTTACCAGAAATGGATCATCAATCTGTTTACGTATTTCAGGCCATATTCCAACTACTTCACCCATCAGTATTCCTGCCTATAAAAAAAAACAAGAAAGGTGTGTCCAATTTGTCATATATTCATTAAAGAGAGTATTTTCAAAATGCAAACTACATAACTCATCTTCTTCATCAAATTGGAGGACATAGCATACTTTCAGTTGATTAATTCTAACATGAAGTTATACCGAATACCTCATTGAAATATATTTATTTCATTACTCCTCACTCTGATGCAGAGGAATGTTCCTTTTAAGAAATATATCTTTTGTCATAATTTTTTACCAAGTATCAAAGAGTAAAATATGTCATTTCAAGCTATTCCCTCTTGTCTGCAGTTGCTTTCAATTAAGAACAGTCAAAAGTAAGTCTTTCATACGAAAAAACCCAAAACATTATGGATTTGTCGCAAGATTGAAATTTCAAAAATCTATATTTACCAAAAGGTCTTGATCCTCTGTTGATAAATGTGGAACATTGTTTCTGGGCGCAATCCTTCTTCGAATGAAGCGGCTCAGCTGATCAAAGGACAATGGCTGGCTCTTGATCTCTTTCTGTAAATAGGTTATGATAATGGATTCTATCCTACTCAAGCAAGATGCCAATATAATTATTTTAGTTTAAAGATCTTAGTTATGATGATATATTATGCAACAATACTCCTTTTATTCTTACATCTATATCTCAATTATTTCAATCCAATCTTATTCATTTATATCAAACAGTTTCAAAACAAGACATTAAAAGATGTCCCCAAACAACATATATTATCTATATATAATTCTTATTCAATTGTTTCAATTAATTTTTATTGATGTGTATAAAACAGTTTTAAAACAAGACATTAAAGAATATGTCCAATCAATATATATTATCGATATTATTCTTACTCAATTCTTTCAATCTACTCTTATAAATGTATATATCAAACTGTGTCCAAGTAAGATATTAAAAGATATGCACAATCAACAGTTTCTTGTCTTGGCAGAAAGTAAAATGAACAATTCTTAAATATATGTTCTATTTACATTGTTCTTATTCAATTTTTTCAATCCATTATTACATTATGATCGATGTATATCAAACAGTTTCCAAGCAAGGCATCAAAAGTTTCTCATATTGGCAGAATGTGAAATAAGAAATTCTTACATCTATAGGTGTAACTGGCCTCTCAAGTCCAATGTCAGGCTGCTCTTCATGCACTGCAAGGAAGTAGAAAGTTAAGTTTAGAAACTATTGAATTGTAACATGTTGAATAAACACTCATGTACTGTGTACCAAGTCTTTGACTCAAAATCCAATACAGAAGACAGAACAGAAATATTGATTAAAAAAAGAAATGGGATTTTAAAAGATTTGATCCAATTATTTTTCATTTCATACAAAATTAAAAGAGTTTTACTCTAGAAAAGTGAACTGTGAATATCTTTGGTATAGAGTTTGGAATATGTCACAGATCACAGCAATATGAAGACATGGATTAAATATCAAGACAATACAAAATAATTCAATCATACAGTATTCCTGCACTTGAATAATTTCTGTGAGTATACATAATACTTACTGTCCTCATGCGAGAAAGGCGCAAACAAAGACAGTGGGCCAAGAACACCATTAATTCTCTTCTCGACATCAGCCTGAATAAAAGAAAGTAAACAAGCATTTAAAACATAAAAACATGTTTAATCTTTACATACCATTTTATATCTACAACATACGAATTAGAAACATCATCTGCAAAAGTGCTATCAACACTTTTCAAAATCATGCCTTTTTGAAAATTGAGCCAAAAGGAAGATAAACATACACAATGAAAATCTTGTATTCATTCTCAATGTTTTATGATAAAATAGTCAAAGGCAAATTGGATTTCCTTTTTAATTGATGGTATGTCTCATGAAATATTTTGTCTTTTAATTGTTGCAAAATTAACAATAATCTAGATAACAAACGATTTGTATTCAGAAGCAACAATAAAAGGAAGACAAAATCTCACATTGTCAAATGCAGGCCATTGAATTGGATACATCTCTCCTGATTTCACCGATTTGGTTGGATCCAATGACATAATGCTGCCATGTTTTGACTTGGATGCACTGTTCGTCCTACTTCCAGGCTTCAGCCCTCTGAAGAAAGACCCAGCTTTCAAATCTGCAGGCATCTTTATTTGTCTCTTAAATCAGCATCATTGGGTCCTTCTGAAAACATGAAATTATATCTAAAGATTAAAGTATTTACTTGAACAGTTTGATCAGGTACAGTTTACTGGTGAAAGATGATAACATGATTGATCTTAAAGTATGCAGTGCTGTCACTGTATGAGAAAAGACTCTGGTTTTTCTGTATAATGATTAAGAAAAAAATTGGATTTTTACTTGCAATAAATAAAGACGCACTTGTTAAGCCTTTTTTAATTAAAATGGAATAAAGAGGGAAAGAGCATAGAGTATGGGACTCTAATTCACAAACATCTCCCAACTACTAGAATGGTGATCTACTAATTATAACCTAACCTTACCAGGCAACTGCACTGCCCCCCCCCAGTCAAAATAATTTGACATTAAGATTGCTTTCTATTTTCTGATGGGGCAATCTAACGTCGAAATTTCAAACGATCCAAATAATGTCAGACTTTTTTTTAGTCTAATTTTCGGATTTAAAGCATAAATGGCCATTCAAAGTCAATTAATAGGGCAAGACATGTAAATTAAACTTTTATACCACCAAACAATGGCATCAATTGCCGTTAAACAATTAAAAATACCGCTTAGAAGCAATTGCCAACCCCAACCAGAGTCCGGGTGTACTCCTCCTGCATGAGGAGCGTTATGCTTTACGGTGCCGAGACATGGGCAGCAACACCTGGCATTGTAGGGCGAGTACATAGGAATGACAAAGCCATGATGAGATGGATCTGCCTGGTCAAGCCTGAAGAAGAGACTTCCTACAAGACACTACTATCCCAGCTCGGCATAAGAGACATTGCAGACATACTCCAGTCAACCCAGAGCCTCCCCTGGAATATTTTTTCTTGTCGCAACCACTTTCGCAAATTGGATATTTTTGGAGCCAAATTTGAAAAAGTGGAGCCAAAATAGGAGCCAATTTTAAGTGGTCAATAATTAGCCGTACTTGAGTGAAAGCTTCTTTTTATTCTTAAATCTAGTGCAGCTCATTACTGTATTATGAGTACTTAGAAATTGACAGACAAAAACAACTAATCACATCATTTTTTACATTTTATTTTACATACACTTTATTACAGTACATAGCATCATTTTTTACATAACAGTATATTTCCCTTTTCATACCTTTGGAGTTTGCATGCTTTGTCACATTCTCCTTCTTTAAAATATTGCAACCATTTGAAAAGCTGTTTGATTTGTGTGCCTTCTGGCAAATCTCACAAAATATTGATTTTAACTTCGGATCATATCTTAACCAACTGTTCCCTATTTTCCATGAGTCTTTAAATGCTCGAGTTTTGGCAATTTTAGAAGGAGGCAATGGAAAGTCAGAGTCTAAAGGACGTTTCGAAGCCATTTTTGCAATTGACAATGATTCCCGAAATCATCAATGTTATATAGCACATGCATCTTGGATGCAATTAAAAAGTCGCAGTGTTTGAAGTGTATGCTTAATTGTAATTAATGAGCAACATATCCAAAAATATGTACGTAATTACTTACCACCGTCTTTAATTTTCAACACCCGACACTGTTTGATAATTGCCAATTCAATTTCCTATTGTCTCTGATCATGCGTTCACGCCAATCTGTCTCAATTACATACTGATTTAAGCAAAGGGTGTAAAGGCAAACACACGTGGCGTAGAAATAATTATTGCCGCTAGATCATTTGTTGTTTTTATGACGGGATTAAACTTTAATCCGATTATTGACAGTCAATTGTGTACGAACTGGATTGGGTGCAAACTGCGATACATACGGGTCTTTACGAGCTGGTTCCCGTGTTATACAGGTAGAAATTCTCCGATAACTTAGAGCGGTACAGACTTGCTATTATTTCGGGGGTCGCTTAGGCCTTCGACAATTGGAAAAAATGTTTTGTCGCAAACACTTTCGCAAAACCGTTTTTTTCTTCTTAAATCGGCGAAATTTTTCGCAATTTGCGAAATTGGCGATCGACAGCGGAGGCCCTGCAACCAGGCTGAGATGGCTCGGCCACATAGAGCGCAGCTCAAGCTGGATCTCTCAGATCAGATGCCTGAACATACCGTCACAATGTGGTCAAGGCAGACCCAAACTATCTTGGGATGACCTTGTGAAGCGAGACAGAGCATCGCTCGGGCTGGATGGTACCAACCCACAGGATCGCCAGACCTGGAGAGGAAGGTTGCGCTCTCGACCAGACAAGCAGGCTTCACACTTGCCAAAGGATTAATAAATGGCCTGTCAAATCTAAACTGGATGATGATGATATTAGGGTTAATTAAACCATTCTTACAAAGTTAAAAATCCGGAATACAGACATGTAAAGTGCATGGATTGAATGAAAATGGATTAATTCACAACTGTGAGTAAACTAATTGATAATTTTCAATAACAATTGAAATAACGGTCTTCAAACGGTGGGACAAGTGACCACCATAAAATGAATTTTTCGAAAGTTTGACGTGACAGAATATTGCCAGATACAAACATTTCTCAATATTTTCCGATCACGTCAAATTAGTAAAAATTTAGTTTGAATACTGCACACACAACCCCCCACACACAGACAAACACTCCCTACTACATCTTTATCATGGACGTTTTCCCATGACAATCAATTAAATTATTGTAGCTAAGATTCGATATCAATTTCATAGTTTAGCAGGTAAAAATGGGAGGTAGTGTTGTGTGTGATGAAGTTTAAGAGAGACTGGGCAGTGTCCTTTTCATTAAAAACTTGCCTCTCTTCCTACATTCACATTGCACATTTAAGCACTTCAGTTAAAAAAAAATCGTGCAATGCATTAAGGAAAAGACTAAGTTGTCACAATCAAAGAATATATTTGGCTAGATTGACGTCTTGACACTACTTGATTTACAATTTAAAATTTGTTTACGATTTACCCCACCCATTTTAAGCACTTGGCGGCCATGTTGTTTATCTTCACAACTGAAAAAAATGATAAATCTTGTAAACAACTCAAAAACTTACTTTCACTGTGTACCTGATTCAGAAAAATAATAAAGTTTCAATATTCAGCTTTCCATATAAGATCCGGTGATAGATTATTCCGATTTACATTTTTATTTCAAAAATATGTTGCTAGTACAGGTGCGTGCGCAATGAACTTCCGGTTCCGGCTAAACAAATAATTCGGCTGCTGGTAAAACGTGACTGCCTCGCAGAACGTTAAACTATTTTCAAACTAAATGTCAGATCTAGACACTAGACTCATAAGTTCCATCTTAACCACTTTCATACATTTGTCCCGTCAATGTTTATTGTAAGTTTTAACCATTGTCACCTTTGATGTGTAAACTGTTTCATTTGTTTCGCACCCATTTTAGATCGTAACCTGGGACCCTTACTGAAAATGGTTCTTCTTCCATTAATGTACCTGACCTACTCTGGGGCATTTTCGTACTTGAAAGTGCTGTACAAGGTCGTGGTGAGGCGCAAACGGGTGCAGGCTAAAGATAAAACTATGAACATGGCGTAACAAACTGCGCAAATAAACCTCTTAGAGACGCAAACACATCCGATCAGTGAAAAACACTGTGGTACACTGAGCGGTTGTGTTGTCTACATACGTACCAGCATGTTCTCTACAACAATGCAATAGGTTCCTCATTTGCATAAACATTCAACGAAAGTTACATAACTCCCACTTCCCAGAAGACTCGTCCCAAGTCTTGGCTCTTGGGAGACATGTGGGGAAGGCAACTCCGATAGAAGAAGAAGTCTTAATCCCACCGCTGCCACCAATGTAATGAACCTAGCAAATGAACCTCTCAAAGACGCAAACACATCCGATCAGTGAAAAACACTGTGGTACACTGAGCGGTTGTGTTGTCTATATTTATACCAGCATGTTCTCTACAACAATGCATTAGGTTTCTAATTTGCATAAACATTCAGCGAACGTTACCGCTGAACGTTTCATGGAGATGAATCTAGTGCTGTTGCCCCAGGCTCCCCTTGAAGGCCTCCAGTGTGGCTGCTGAGGCAAGGTGCGCTGGTTACTGGTTCCAAACGTATGGTGGATGGAAAGAAAGAGAATCTGAGGTAGTCTGACCTGCAGTATGGTACAATGAACCTCTGGGTATGTCCTTTGGTGGCTGTTGTAGTATAGTGGAGATACTGATGTCCTGGGATAGCGATGTGATCATTGATAATTCTGTACATCATGGACAGCTTGGCATGTTGTCTCCTCGTTTGTAGGGTGTTCCATTCGAGTTGTGCTATCATTTGGGAGGTGCTGCTGGTGGTATGGTAATCTTCCATGACGAACTGTGCAGCTCTTAGCTGGACTGCCTCTAGCTGGTTTGTACAGTCTTGTGTGTGGGGATCCCACACTGTGGAGGCGTATTCCAGTGTTGGCCCTACAAGTGTCTTATATGCGAGAGCTTTGATGCCTCTTTGACAGCTTGACAGGTTCCTCCGGACAAATGCTAGGTTGCCATTTGCCTTTTTGGCAGTCATTTCAATATGGGGCTTCCAAGAGAGATCGTCTGACAGCATGGCACCTATGTACTTTCTAGTCCTTGCAATGTTCAAAGTGTGGCCATGGATTGTAAATTCAGCCAGAATGGGTTTCCTCTTCCTTGAAAAGCGTATCACTTCGCACTTTATAGGTTTGAAGGACATGAGCCAATCACGCTCCCACTCCTGTAGACTGTCTAGATCCTCCGGTAGAATGGCAGATTCATTGGGGGACTTGATCCTTTAATAGAGGAGACTGTCGTCTGCAAAGAGGCGCAATGGTGATCCCACTCTATCTGGAAGGTCGTTTATGTACGGGAGGAAAAGCAGGGGTCCAATAACAGTACCCTGGGGCATGCCAGAAGTTACAGGGGCTGGAGGTGACATGTGGCCTTCAACAAGAACCTGTTGACTTCTGCCTGCGAGGAAACTCTCGATCCATCTTAGGGTTGTGCCAGTGACTCCGTAGTGTTTGAGTTTGACCATGAGTCTTTTGTGGGGAACCATGTCAAAGGCTCTGCTGAAATCTAGAAGCACAGCATCAATTTGTTTACCAGAGTGGTTTGTGCCTAAAGGCGGTTTTATTTGAGAAGACCTTTTACAAAAGGAGATGAACATTGTGCCTTCATTTCTCATCTTTCTGGCTGTTCTTTCTCATACCTGTCTCTTAAACAAATCTGTTAACATGATGAGTGCTTGTGCCTAAAATCAACAAAAAACCTCAGTGAAAACCTTCAGATCAGCTCTTGACTGTGAATAAGTGTTGTGCATATGCACTCCATTTTCCATGGTTAAGTTCCAGTATTGATTAATACGACGTACCTATACAGATCAATACAATACTAAGACTTCAACTCATCAAAACCTGTTTTTTAGGTTTTTCTAATCTTTGTCAAGGATCGATATGTTTACTTTCATACTCCTTTACAAAAAATGGAGGAATACTGAATAAAATGTCTTTAAGTTTGTAGGTGACATTGGTGCAGGGGTAGAGCGTTGGGCTCTTGTACCAAGGGTCCTGGGTTCGAATCCCCGTTAGGCGGGGTGAAAATTTCCGGACTAACCAACAAACCGGCGCGATAACTGGTTTAGTATCCAGGAAGCAGTCATTGAGGGTGGCTTTGAACAAGCTTTAAGCTTCCTTCACAATTGATGTAAAACAAATACGGTGAAACGGAGTTTGAAGTTGTCATATGTTTAGTTAAATTTTTTTGACAATATCAGGAAATATTGAGAAACTTTGGTATTGGGTAATATCTCCCGTCACAGCAAACTTTCTTACCATTCATTCAATGGTCACCTCTTGGATGATATTTTTTTTGTGATGTTTGAACACCTATATTTCCATAATTATAATAAAATATCAAACGATCATTACTCACAGTTATAAATGTATCCCTTTAAATCAATCTATACACGTCATTTGTGTGTAAAATTCACTTTAGAACTAGATTTAAGGATGCTAATCAAATTGATTTTCTGCCTCTTAGCCCCAATAGTATGTTACTGTCAA
Source organism: Cerastoderma edule (assembly GCA_947846245.1). NCBI lineage: Eukaryota > Metazoa > Mollusca > Bivalvia > Cardiida > Cardiidae > Cerastoderma > Cerastoderma edule. The sequence goes on from OX401412.1 coordinate 33,266,114, forward strand.
CAAAATATATTTTTTCATGCTGTTGACTAAGGGAGACAAATATAGGTATTTTTATGTAAAGAAGAAAAGACAGAGTTATTTCCCCTATGTACATTTTCTCATGAAACATTTTGCCATTTAATTTGCTTATATATGATGAATGATTGATAATTCTTGATTTGTTAAAGAGTTTACCTCAGAGGCTGAATTTGTATGAACTCAATGGATCTTTTGTTATAGAACTTAAATTTTGAAAACTGAGTTGTAACAAAAGAACTCATTTAAGAATTGTCTTTTTTAACCTCAATATCTCCTGAAAATTGCTCTCCTTTAAACTGCTTTACAACACAATTGTTGATATTAACACTTTTATGACAATTTTTAATTTTTAGAAGGCTTCACTAGATAATTTGTTTGGATCTAATTGCATTACAGGTGAATACAGCAATGTTCTATCAACTGCATAAACCTGTCTATAATTACACCGATATGTCATGTTCTTAATACTTATTTCTCACATTCTTTTAGATCCAATTACGATGACTCCAATAGGATATATGAAGTCTCCGTTTTTGTTCAAGAATGGGACCCCCAGACAAGCCACAGTATGCAGTCAAGCCCGTGGTGTTATAACAATAGAAAAGTCTGTGTTTAATAACCCAGAACATTCTCTCGAAGGCCTGGAAGACTTTACACATGTCTGGTACTTATTGAATGATTTTTAACCTTTTATAAGCTTAACAGGAATTGTATCTCCAGGGCTTAATGCAAGACTATAGAGAGTCTTTCACAAATGTTTCATGCATTTTATTAGTTTTTTCATAGACTTTGACCTTCCTTTATAATTCAATAGCTTAATGCAAGAATGTTATAAGCCCCTGTCAAAAGTCAATGATAACAACTTGCATAGTCTAGTGCTAAGAGCTAGTAAAATATTGTCTTCATTTGTATTTCAATGAAGAGATGTTAGTTGTAAAAAGTATTTTGCCAGGGTTTTCTCCCTTTCCAGAACCATCACTACAATGAATTAGACTTGCATAGATAGTCTTGTACTAAGAGCTTAAAGAACGATTGTCTACAGCTGCATTTCAGTGAAATGATGTAAGATGTCCAAGACAAACAACTTTTGGTTAAGTATTTTGCAGGTTTTTTCCATTCAAGAAGCCAGCCTACAATAGATTGATGGTTCCATGCAATACTTTGGTATGTCCTTTACTTTTGTGAAGGACTTGTAATAGTCTTGCACTAAACCTTAAAGGCGCTTAATCTTTTCATTGACACTTGTTATCTACCAGTGCCTTTGTCATTACTGAATCAGTCTTCAGATTTGCCAGTCAATGCTTTTTTTTTAACACATTTACTTTATGAGGAAGATTCTTTTCCCCAAGTAAATTTAAAAATTCGTCCTGTACTCAGATGATGCATGAAAGCTAAAAAACTGTAACAATTAATCATAGTGCAATTTAAAATTGTACAACTGTAAATGTATGAATTCTGTTTTCTACTTTTCAGGATACTGTTCATATTTCACCAGAACAATAACACATACACCAAGGCTAAAGTCAAACCTCCTAGGCTAAATGGTAAAAGAGTTGGCCTATTCTCAACCAGGTCTCCTTACAGACCAAATAATGTTGGACTGACATTGGCAAAAATTGAAAGCATATCAGGTAATTATGAAGATTTTTGTTTTTTGTATGGGGATAAATGCAGTGTCAAACATTTTTACAAGAGTATAGTAGCTTTCTTTGGATTCACCAAAACTAGAGACTAGGGTTCCTAAGTGTCTTGACAAAAGACACTCCAGAAAAATCACTTGTGCCAATAGGGTTCAAACTTGTGACCCCCTGAGTTACAAGGACCTCATTAAGATGCAATCAAGGCTAAGAATAGATGTAAATGCTGTCTTGTTTTTAGACATTTAATGCCTCATTGTTTGTCAAATCACTTGCTTTTGTACACATTGGGACAAGTTATGGCAGTAGTTTTACTTATGAATTTACTGCTGAATTTTCCAGGTTAGTTGAGGGTATTAATGACATTTTACAAGACACTTTGAGTTCTTAAACAAGTCCTTTTTGTGAGTGGGTAGCAATACCTTTTCTTGTATGAGACTAAAGTAAATGTCCCTTTGTAAGAGCTAATAATTGAGACCACCAAATCAAGCCTTTTATATGACAATTTTATATTTCCTACTTATGGTTTACCTTTTACTCCAATGCTTCCTTTGAATATGAGAAGAAATTGTTGATAATTGAAGTAAATCATTTTTTATTTTGAGTAATGCATGTATGATTTCTTTTCACATTTGATGCATTGAAACCTCTGAGTAGCATGTATGATGCCTTTTTATCAGGAAACTTTGACTTAAGCAATGATGAATTCCTCATTGTTAAACACTTAACGAGACTTTAACCTATCTATCAAAATTAAGAAAATAAGATTTTAGATATGTGTTGGAAACAACAAAATGAAATGCTATGTAAATTTTTGTATTACTATTGTTTGATAACAAGTATACCCCTGTTTGCACTTTATGCTTGTATAACATTTCTAACTGCTTTAGCTTTTACTATTAAGGGCTTATTAGTAATTTGTCTTTTTATATATGTAGCTTTCAAACAAAGGCAAAGTCCTTGAATACATTTATATTTAAGGTAGGCTAAATATGATATGATTTACTTTAAGCCTTGTCCTTATAATGGTTATATTGTAAGTTCTTGTAAAATTCATTTGTCCATTTAAATGTTTGGACAAGCCATTACGGACAATTGATTTTGCTACCCCTGCCAATTACATAATGATAAATACTGAAAATTCAGTTAACCATCTAATGCTGATTTTATTAGGCAATAGGATAAAAACCTAAGCTTATACCTCGAGGGTTCAATGCAAGACTATAGTAAGTGCTTCATAAGCATGAAGCACTTACTACAGTTGCACTGAACCCTCAATGTGCTTTATCTCTGTTCTAGGGGCCACACTGACAGTATCTGGTATAGACATACTTGATGGCACACCTGTGATTGACATCAAACCCTATATACCCCAGTATGACTGTCCATCTACCATAGCAGCAAGGAATAGCACACAAGCTATTGGAGATGAGGGTATGATGAAGGATGATTTGCATGATAGTGATGTTATAAGTGATGATGTGGATAATCATAATCAGAATAATATTAGTGAAGATTTAGTCACTGATTCCGAGTTAAATGGAGTTTTGGTGGGTGAAAGAAATGCTAGTAAAATGTGCAATGTTGCGAGATCAAACCATGGTGATAGTGTTGTGAGGGATGATGTGGTAATGGAGACAAGGTTAGATGTTTTAGATCAATTAGAAAATGAAAATATTGCTAATGAAATTGATAGTGCTGAAAGAAAATCATGTGAGACAGTGCCAATTAATCAGTATATCCATGCATCTTGTTTCCTTGCCACACCTAAAGGTTCCCTTGAAACAGGTGGACATTTGAGCATAGTCAAAGAAAGTGAAGCAAAAAGAACACTAGTGGGTGATGGTGATGAGTTTAGAAGTAATGAAATAGAAGATATTTCACCAGCCACTGGTGCTATTAAACTTAAAAATGATACTATGAAACAAAGTGGGTCAGTAACTAACATTGATTACAAGGTTGAGCATAAAGTGTTAAGTATTAGTCAACAAGATACAACTGAAAGCTGTGAAAATAAAGTGTCACTTTTTCGTAAACAAGGTAGTAATGTTACTAATGCTGAAAGTGAAATGTTGGATGATGGTAAACCAAATAATGATATTGCTAATTCTGTAAACAAAGCTATAAACGTTGATATACATGACAGAGACATTGATAGTACTGTTAGTAAGTCTGCTCAATGGATAGAAACACCACCAATACAGTCACTCAGTGTTCGCTTTACACCGTCATCATTACAGCAGTTGGAAAGATTTTCAGCAAATTCTCAATCCAATGAATTGTTTCGATTAAACCTTTTAAAGAGTTCGAAAGATGCTAAAGATGCAATATGTAACATTTTGAGTGCCGATCCAAGATCGACGTACCGGCGGAAGAACTGTTTGGACAGTTTGTATTATTTCACTATAGATACGCTTCATGTAACATGTTGGTTTGATGAATGCATCGCTGAAGTTGTAAGAGTGAAGCCAGCTTGTGTTGTTGATCAGTGTAAGCATAAATTTACTTGAGCAGGTAAAGTTTGTCTCTTGGTGAGCAAGCAGATCATGATATATGTATGTTATTTACATCTTTTTTTTGTCAAACAATAAGCTTTGTTTTTTCTATAATGAATTTCACTTTTGTGCTTTTAATTTGATCATCACATTGTTACTGCATTGTTGATTTTAAAGCACTTTGAGGACCTGAAAACAGTTTAAGGAAATTTTAGAATTGATATGGACTATCTATTCCTTTAAGTAGTATCCCCAACAGGGAGAGACTGCAGTAATTTTGCAATATATTTCTCAACAATACATTTGACAGACAGAATAAATCATTATTGACAAACCTTCAGTAAAGCATCTGATCTTTATGAAGGATTGTTTCCTGATGCAGACAGTATTTTATTATTACTCTGCAGCAGACATCTTTTCTTCAGTCAGTACAGAGTATATTACAGCATAGGACAATACTGCTATTGATTTTACGATCGAAGTGAATCTTATTTCTCCTTTTGACACAATGTCTTTAAAAAAAGACTATGGACAAATAATGCAGGGGTGGCAAAGTCTAATTTTAATTCACTTGTCTGTAAATACCAATCTTTTTCTGCACTTGTCCGTGGTTATATAATATTATTATATTTCAGTTAAAATTCACTTGTCCGTAAAGACTTTTGGACAAACTAGCCATACAGACAATTGTTTTTGCCAACCCAGAATAACGATTCTTTTTTCTTCTGTCTAAAATGAAGTGTTTTCTGCTGCAAAATGGTTTTTAATCAAATTTATTGAGAAACAGGTTAAGATATTCATTTCTCTTTGAAAAAAAGAAAATTTGCTCAAAATAAATTAATTCTGCTTTTCATACATTGTTTTCGAAATGTCAAAGTTAGGTTTAAAAGTTAAATGACTTGTTTGAAATAGGATTTATGACACTGCTATGATTCAAAATATTCAACTGTTTCCTTATATGTCGATATACAATTATTTTCTGTATCATCATTATTATTTTCCAATATTGTTTCAATGATATTGGGGATTTATTTAGCATTATTATGTTGTATGGTTGAGATTAAAAAAAAATATAATGAGAACTTTATACTTTGCTTTGTATTCTTTGATATCCACTTCATCTTTGATCAATCATTTTCTGTAAGATCATTATTATTGTCCAATATTGTATCAATGATTTATTCTAATGTTGTATGGTTGATATTTTAAAAAATTATATTGAGAACTTAATTCTTTGCTTTGTATTCTTTGATATCCACTTCATCTTTGATCAATACTATTTGCTTGCTTTTCACAGGAAGGGTCCAATTCCTTTTGGGATAATTGGACGTAGCCACTGAACCTCGGTAGCCCAACAAAGTGGCCATGGCGTGAAAATTATTGCTGCCCGGCACGTGCCTTTTATATCTCAGATGCTGTTAGTATTCCATCTTTTTTATAAAGCATGTGTTAAGTTTGTTCTGTTCTTTGTTTGCAACGGACAAAAATGGATTGAGTGGAGTTATCATCAGATGTCCATTCAAGGGAATAAGGGTTTACATTGAAGTTTCTTTTTACTATCATATTTGTTGATAGAGCATGTTATTGAAAGTTGCATGTAAAAGGTCCCCACACACACACAAATTTAACTAATTCCAGAGGCTGTTTTACATCATATTATTTGGGGGGTTTGCCTCCCTTTGAAGCAGTGTTTCCAAAATGAAGACCAAATAAGGTCTATAGCAATTATCTGGAATAAGTTATGATTTTTTAATATGAAAGTCTTAATAGTAGGAACTTATACTTGACAATGCAATTGAAATAAGTGAAGGTGTATTCTGATTAAATTTCCTTTTGGATCATCTTTTGAACAATTCAGTCTTTCAAGAGTAATAAATTATTAATTCAGATGTTGAGGTTTGAATGCAAAACTATAGTAAGTCCTTCACAAACATGAAGTCCCTACTGCAGTCTTAAATTGAACCATCAGTGTGGTTTTTAGCTAAAGGGACATATCAATTAAGTTACTCAGTTCTAAATTCAGTTGAAAATGAAAACCAATTCCTTCTTATATCATGATATACGCAGAAAACTTTTAAAATCATATTTCAACATAAGGCCACCTCTTAACAGATTTGGAATTCATAAAAAAAAAAACTAAAAAAAAGAAATTCTAAATGTGGCTTAATATAATGAGCAATATTTTGAGACAAATCATTCTTACCACATTATAAATTCACTATATGTTAATGAGCAGTCACTAATACCTTGTCCTTTCATAACATCACAACTATTTGAAATCAGTTTTGTTATTTTGTAATATGCCAATGGCTTTGTATTATACTGCAAATAAGAACTATTGTATTGAATATGCCAGTTTTAATATTCTAATGGCTTCCCGCAAAAAAGGAGCATGGTAAGTCAGTAATTTGATAACAATAGTCATTTTATTAGAAATGCTTGTGGCAAATTTTCCATATGAGAGTTTGTAGGATTATTGTACCTCATGATAACTCAATTTACACAGTTTGAAAGAGAACACCTCAAACAATCTGTAGATAAAGAAATAAATAACCTTTTTGTCAAGCAATTTTTGTAAAAAAAAAATGTCCCTTCATTAAAGATATGCCTTCTCTAGAGCCTGTTCAATGATTAGCAACAGACATATGTAAAGATTAAGACAAGATTTATAACAAAGCCTTGAAATGACTAGAAACTCATCATATTGAAAAAATGGAAAATTTCCTCTCCTGCAAATTTCTTTTTTTCTAGTTGTATCCCAGAATCTTTCTCTTGGAAACAATACCCGTGAGTAATGTCTGTGTGGTAAAGCGTTCTAACAGATTTTTGTGTCATGTAATTTGAAATGATTACTCAATTGTACAAGGGGATCGTTTCACTATTGTGGATTAATCACCGACTGTAGCAATTTTCCGAGCAGGTAGTGTATTATAGAAATTATCCTGTCCCATTGATGCATTGTTTTTTTGTTCGAGGCTCTTTTGGTTTCACCCTCTATCCTTTCTCCTTCCTAGGAGTGTCTGGGCACTTGCAGAATATAAAGTTTATGTTTATAAGCTGGGTTCCAAATGGCTTTAGTCTTGTACCGAAATCTTGATACTTTGTCCGAAACATTGTGGGCGTTGACAAGAATGTGTTGGTTCCTGGTAGGTAGTTTTTTTTAGTGTTGGTACTCTCGTTGTTTGCCTAATATCACATGGTTCAAACGAATTCCTTCCCAGGTTTGATTATTTTCTTGGAAACATATGTTGCTTCTTGGAAAATTCAGCTTAAACCCATGGGCGTATATACATTACTACACATGTATATGGATAACAGTTCATGAATATAATCATAGATAAAATGGAGAGTGACAGCTGCAGAAGCACATAGGAACCATAGTTACGTATAACAGCATTGTCTTTTATGGTTCCTTTTTGTGTAGTTAGTAATAGTGGGAGCATCAGCTTTTTAGGTGATTTACGAGAGAAGAAGGGGACATGACAAATTATAATACAAACTGAAAGTTTAAATATTTGTCATCCGGGATAAATTGGCGGAGAGAGTTGTTAGCCAACAGGGGGTGTACTGTTAGCCAACAGGGGGTGTACGGAGAGAGTTGTTAGCCAACAGGGGGTGTACGTGTAATTTGAATATTTATTTCCAACAACATGCTGCTTGCACCTGTAGTGTCACTTTATGAATATTTAATATGTGTTACTGGCACGAGAAGTAATACTGTGTCAAGTCAAGCGGGTATTTTTGCCTTTGCTTTTGCCTGTCTTTTGTCTTCATTGTTGCGACCAATTGATTGGTGTTGCGACAATTCTTACGTATGTTTACCAGTTATATAGGATTTGAAATAAATGTGGAGTAAGACTGACTTAAAGACCGTTCCGCAATTCTAATTTAAATTTGAGAATAACTTGTCATTCTTTTAAAAATATTTTGCACAGTCTCAGTAATTGAGATTGATATTTCTGTAGTATTTCATAAAATAAACACTCCATAATTGTGTTTAAGAAACATGCTTAATGAGTATCAACAGCATACTGTCTGTAGTAAACACACATACAAGATCTGAGTATGGCTTTCCAGTAAATATGTTCTGTTTAGGCCAATGTCAAAGTGTTAACGACATGCATATAAGCCAGTTTCAACTTATTTATTTTACATCGATTGTGACTGTGACGGAAGCTTGAAGCTTATTTAATTCACACTCGATGACTGCTTCCTGGATACTGAAACAGTACTTGCGCTGATTTGTGGGCTAGTCCCGGTAAATTCACCGTGTCGAACCCGGGATCCTCGGTACAAAAGGCCGACCTCTACCACTACTCCAACGTCGCTTACATGTTATTTGGAAAAAGGAAAGTAAAAAAGTGTTCGCTTCTATATAGAAAATCTATGAATGACTAGATACCATGGTCTGCTGGATGCTCAGCAATCCCAGATGAATACTGTGTAAAGTATCGGCAATATAGAATATTGCCCTAGAATATTGGCATTACTGTAAATGGGAAGTTTGCTCTACGGTTTCCGAAAGATCACTTAGTTGATCGGTTAGTTATTACATCGCGACAATGGTGTGTTTTTGTTTTCTGTCGAATAACTGCTTGGAATATCCTAGCCTGGGGTCCTGGGTACCGTTTTATTCCTCGTGTTACGCTTCAACTTTGCGTAAGTTCGAAACAACATTCCCTCTTATTTCAATATTTGGCTAAGCAATATTGCAAAGTAACACACTATTGGAATAGTCTTTCCGAGGAGACGCTTCAAATGACTTGTCACGTTGCAATAATGTACTTTCATTTAGGATACTATCCATGTTGATCAGTTTTGACTTGTGCAAATATTTCCCTTAAGTTGTTTAGTAAAACGGTATCCAGGTCCGTGCGTATACCCCTATACTAGATAGTGCTGGGTTACACACTGACTTACAGAATACCGACCAGCTCTTATGGACATTGAGTGTGGGGTTATACCTCCATCATTAAGGGTTGGGCATCGCAACATAACTGAAATAATGTTGGCGCAATTAAAAACCTATATAGATAAAAAAAAAAAAATAATAAGAAAAGAAACATTATTGGCTCTGGTTGAAATAGTAGAAGGGTCATATACGGACAATTTTATTCTCACAAAGTTACTAGAAATCATATCGTTAACATCAAAACAATGTTCTCGGAATACGAGACTCGCAATCATACTAATCAAATCCAGATATGTAGGAGTATGATTATAGTCTTTCACGATGTCATATATTTAAGGAGAGCAGAGCGGGTGTATGTTAAATGAACCAAGGAGGTTTAATCCATTTCGCTATTTGTAGTTATTTGTAGCTGGCGACATTAAAACCTGTTATCAAAGCGAAGTGAATACTCATAAAAATGCGAAACGCGAAACACCATCACGCCGTCGTAACAAATAGTTTTTTTGCGTTTTTATATCATCATAATCAAAACATCATATTTTCCTCTGCAACGGCATTTGGTTAAAGTAGTCTCTTTGAGCAAAAGTGTTAAGTCCATCATGACAAAATCATCATGTTTTCCTCTGCAACGGCATTTGGTTATAGTAGTCTCTTTGAGCAAAAGTGTTAAGTCCATCATGACAAAATCATCATGTTTTCTTCTGCAAGGGCTTTTGATTAAAGCCGTGTAACAACCCGTTATGTAATAAAGTTGCACTATGTAATAATTATTACAAAACGGGTTGAAGTTTATTACATTTTGCGTTTTTCGATGCGAACCCACTATGTAATAAAGTTGCATAATGTAATAATTATTACAAAACGGGTTGAGGCGTATTACACTTTGCGTTTTTCGATGCCAACCCGTTATGTAATAAAGTTGCAATATGTAATAATTATTACGAAACGGGTTAATTTTTTTTTTCAGTGATTTTTCTTTACAAACCCGATATGTAGTAGTATTCATAATGGTAACATGGTGATATTTTCACACTAAAGGTAGCCTCTTCCAAGCCAAAACAGGCTTATAAGCAAAAACCAAACGTTCTTAAAATCTTTGTTTGAGCAATTTTCAAGCAAGGAAACCGTTCCAAATGACTAAACGTATCGCAAACAGTCAAGCCAAGTATCTAAAAAGCCGAAATGGGCTTATCAGCAAATTACAAAAAATATTTTAAATGTCTGTTCTAGCGTTTAGATGCTAAATATAGCATCGCATGTGGCAACAAGTACCGACAAAAAGGCCAACAGCGATGCTTGAAAGCCAATATAGGCATATCAGCGATTTGTAAAAATATCAGAAAACTTGATTGTTCCCCAATTTTCAAACGAGGATACTGTTCCAAATGACTCAATGTACCTAAAGAACGTGACTAAGAATGCCAAAATGGGCTTATAAGCATATTACAAAAATGAATTTGTATGTTTGTTTTTGAGCTAATATGGTAAGAAAGACATCGCAAATGGCAGCACGCATGAAAAAAGAGTTCTATTTTCGCAGTAAAGCTGTTTTAAGTAAAGTTGCATTATGTAATAATTATTACAATACGGGTTGAGGTTTATTACATTTTGCTTTTTTCGATGCGAACCCGTTATGTAATAAAGTTGCAATATGTAATAAAATAAACAAAAAGGATTGATATTCTACAAAGTGAATTTTTAGATGCAAACCACTTATGTTCTAAAATTCATAATGGTTACGTGGTGACATTTTCACATAAAAGGTAACCTCTTCCAAGCCAAAAAGGCTCATTAGCAGAACTTTGTTTGAGCAATTTTCAAGCTAGGATACCGTTCCAAATGACTCAATGTACCGACAAAAAGTTAAACCAAGTAACTAAGAAAGCCGAAGCGAGCGCATCAGCAAATTACAAAGGCGATTGTATATATCTGTTAGATACACTTATATAGTGAGAAAGACTTCGCAAATGGTAGCGCAGCAAAGTGCAATTCTTGAAGAGAAGCTGTTTTCTTTAAACGTTGAACTATGTAACAATTGTTACAAAATGGGTCGTGTTTTATTACATTTTGCATTTTTAGATGCCAACCCATTATTTAACAAGAATCTATAACGGTCAAATACCGATGTGTTTACACACAAAGGATAATTTCTTCCAGGTCAAAAGAGGCAATATTTAGTTTAAAAATGGCTCAGCTTTGAACAAGCCTTACAAAATAGACACAAACCATTGTTTGGTGACCAAAACGGTCCTTTTATCAATACGAAAAATGATTTTACTTATCACTTTGTAGCTTGACTACTCGAAAAATAAGGAGAGCTATACTTGTCACCCGGGCGTCGGAGTCACACCTTAGTGTTTAACAGCAAGTATGTAAATCACGAGTTACTGTATGGAATGGGTTGATACTTTACAGTTGTGTTCATAGTCATAATCTAAGGTCCAAATTTCATATATTTTGTATTTAATTGAAGCAAATTATGCGGCCTTTTGTACTTTGGGTCATTTCTTTCACATGCGTTTGTAACTAATAAAACCACGGTATGGAATGGACTGACACTTCACACATTTGTTTGGATTGTACTTTAAGGTCCCTGACCAGGTGTCATATCTCTTGTTTTAAATTCAAACAAATCACGCTACCTTTGGACTTTATGGTTAATTTTGTATATGCAAGTTTGCATCTCATTAACTACAGTATTGAATGGTATGGTACTTTACACATGAGTTAAGAGTCATCGTCTAAGGTACAGTATTCATAACTCTGGTTATGAATTTAAGCAAATTATGTGGCCTTTTGTACGTAAAAAATTTTCTTTAAAGTTTGTGCATGCAAGTTTGTACTCAACAGCTTATGAAAGAAATTATCTTAATCCTGGCACCTTATTTTTTTTGTAAGGTCCACCGTCCCTGAAACAAATAATATTTCACTGGCATTTACCTCTCTCCGACATTATCGAATAGTCGAATACGCTGTTTTATCGACAACTCTTTCGAGATTATATGCGTCACTTATACTGAAAAAGCTTGCAAACGACCAAAATAAGGAAATACACAGACCGCACTGCGTCCTTAATGATCTTAGTTATCGATGAACCTTAAACTACCGTCCCAACCAATCATGTTCGTAAAAGAATTACAATATATTCCTTCAAAATGCAAATCGCAAAGTAAAATGGGTCTTTACCAATATTGCAATTTAGAGTAATTGACTGGCCTTTTAGGCCTGTCTATGCTGTCGTACGGAGCAGGTTATCCGGATTTCTCTTGACTTGTAAACACACTGTATTTTTAGCTCGAACCACTAAAGCAGTTTATTGTATTTTTCTATCAATCGTGACGTTTCGACGCATGCAGGTGCGTATGACAAACACCTCGGTATAGATCAGATCAGTTGCTTTTTATTGTGCTCGAGTTGTACAAAAAATTACAAGGCAACACTAACTCATAGAAATAAACCAAAATCAAATTATATTTAATGACGTCTTCTTCTTTCTGTATCTGCTTCTCACGTGTACAATGATGAAAACGTTGATTGACATTTTGTCGTTGTAGCATCCTGATTAAAGTTATAACAAAACCTTAACTATAGTCATACTCAAACTGTACCAGGCGCCAAATGAAGTTACTCAGTTAAAGTGTATGTTGTATAAAAGTATTATATTTGTTTTATCCATACATCTAACTTGACCGAAGTGTACATGAAATTAGCGGATGGATACATTATCACAACCCTTTGTATAAGGTTATATCTTTTTTTATACTTGGCCACGACTTTACGTGCACTATAATATGGTTAATGGAATGCCTATACCAAAATAATCACTAAATACAGTTGTAAAGTTAAAGTATTTATGGAAGTGGGATGGTTATGTCATGGTTAAAAATCTTGATGAAAACCAATTAAGATGCATTTACAGCAGATGATCTTTCTATGACAATTATTTTGACATGACGTCTTTTATATCAAATGCATTCAAAGATTACGATATTTTTAGTGTCTTTATTATCAAAATGACGAGTAAGCTATATAGTACACGTATATCCGATGCAAAGTACATGTAAAGGAAAAAGGGAGAGGCTTTTCTTACAATATTTTCTACCCTTTCCTAAAACATCTCCCATATATGTCACAAACTAAACTGGTGTCTGCATTTCTTTTGAACTTAAAAAGATTTAACATTTGTTGTTTGTTAAATGTTTAATATAGATATAATTTCCTGAAGATAAAACAAATTTCAGGAACAAGGTTTCTAGATTAGGATTCTTGGTACAAACGACGTTATCTTGACCAATGAATTAACACTTTTCTATAGACACTTAAAGGCGCTCTCTCAGAGCTGCGTTTGGAGTTACAAAAGTAAAAACATTGGTATTGAAAGTCCTTGTCACTAAACTAAAGACCGTTTTCCATTTCTTTACAAATAAGTTGCTAAAACCCCGTGCTTTCGTTAATTAACATGCAGTGAGCCATCGCGTTTGTCTGATCATCTTTGGGAAAGCCGGTTTATAAATAAAAGGGAGAATTCTTCTTCCCGCGCAGTTTGCTTCTGTTACGTGACAACTAAAAATATTTTCATATCAATGACCTCCCTTTACTTTTTAATTTTCACATTATAATTAAGATCACATGATTAGAGTTGTCAAATAAAAATTCCTTTCCATGAAAAAAATTATAATATATAATCTGATTTGAAATGGCATTTGTTCTGTTAAGTCTTTATTCTTGTTTTTTTGACAATACCCGTGGTTAACCTTTTCAGAAAATGTATCATAGTATCCTATGTATAAATAATGCTTATTTGTTTCCCCGGATTTGTCATGCTCACCGAATGACAAACGCCTAGGCGGTGATGGTAGACTGATGAGCACCACCTCTTACTCTAAGTTAAGACGTTGTTTACAAAATAAACCCGCCCTTAGATATCTGCGATTTTAATGTTCTAGATCCCCTTTGTATAGTTACGAGCAGGGCTGGGAAGCTGTCAATAGTCTAGTTCTATGTTACTTCAGAAATCTTTGTTGTTATTTTTAGAAGACGATTTATTTAAAAAGAAAAATCTCCATCTCTGAGAGAGTCCCTTTAAATATTGAACTTAATGTCTATAGTTAAGATTTTGTTTGTCTTCTTTCTTCTTTTTTTCATCCTAGTTCAAACAATAAGACCCATCTCTTAGTACTATTAGTACTTTGATTGTAACAACAAGGTTTGAGGTTTCATCACATTGTGTGTTTTTCAATGTTAATCCGTTTATAGCTCGACTATTCGGATATAGTGAGAGCACTACTTCTCATTCGAACGTGGGAGTCGGCGTCACATCTTGGTTAACTTTTTACGTGCAAGATTGCATCTCATTACCTACAGTACGATATGTGTTAACACTTCACAAATATCTTTAGTGTCATCATGTAGAGACCATGAAATAATCTATGGTACCTGACAAAGTTTCAAATCTCTTGATTTTAATTTAAGCAAATTATGCTCGGCCTTTCGTGCTTAGAAAATCCTGGTTTAGTTTTTACGTGCAACTTTGTATCTTATGAACTACTGTTTGTAATGGGTTGATACATCACATTCGTGTTTGGTGTCGTTTTGTAAGGTCTTTGACCGAGTTTCATATGTCTTGTTTTGAATTTAAGCAAATGATGTCGTATGTTGTACTTAATTAAAATTGTGCATGCATATTTTGTTACATGTTGCAACTTTATTGCTTTACTGGTTGGCATCGAAAAAGACAAAATGTAATAAAACTCAACCCGTTTTGTAATAATTATTACGTAGTGCAACGTTATTAGAAAACAGCTTTACTTTGAGAATTTCATTTTGGTATGTGCTGCTATTTGTGAAGATTTCCCACCATAAAAGTGTTAAAACAGATAAATAAAATCGCCATTGTAATTTGCTGATAAGCCCTCGTCGGCTATCTTAGTTACTAGGTCTAATCCTTTTCGGTACATTGAGTCATTCGGAACGGCATCCTAGCTTGAACATCGCTCAACTAAAGTTTTCCGATGACTTCTGACCTTTGCTCATAAGCCTCTTGTGGCTTGGAAGCGGTTATCTTTTGTGTGAAAATGTCATCACGTAACCATTATGAATATTATAACAGAACGGGTTGGCATCTTAAAGTTCGCTTTGTAGAATATCAACCCTTTTCATATATTTTATTACATAATGCAACTTTATTACAAAACGGGTTGGCATCGAAAAACGCAAAATGTAATAAAATTCAACCCGTTTTGTAATAATTATTACATAGTGCAACGTTATAAGAATACGACTTTACTTAGAGAACTGCACTTTGAAATAAAACCATAGAGTTAACCCTTCTGAAGTCATCATTTAAGTTTGTCATCGGAAAATCTTCATACGACATTTGCTATGTTTGGTATGTTCATAGCATTGACCACTGTGCTAAACCCAACCATCATATTACTTGTACAGCCAATTGATCTTATTGCTTATACGCCAATATATGCTGTTCACCAAAGGTTCTCGCCATATTTTGGTCGTATTCAATCGGTTTTTGTGTTTCACTTACGTCAGAAAAAGAGATATTATAGTCCATTTCAATATCGCTGATAAGCTTTATCTTGCCGAAAATAACTTTATGTGTCTCGTTTCGAAAGGTTCTGCCATATATGTGTGCCATATCTGAAATATTTATCGCGAACAACCAAGTTTTCTGATATTTTTACATATTGCTGATATGCCTATGGTGGCTTTCAAGCATCTCTGTTGGCCTTTTTTCGGTACTTGTTGCCACTTGCGATGGGATTTTTAGTATCTAAACACTAAAACAGACATTTGAAATATTTTTTGTAATTTGCTGATAAGCCCATTTCGGCTTTTTAGATACTTTGCTTGACTGTTTCTGGTACGTTTAATCATTCGGAACGGTTTCCTTGCTTTAAAATTGCTCAAGCAAAGATTTTATGAACGTTTGGTTTTTGCTTATAAGCCTGTTTTGGCTTGGAAGAGGCTACCTTTAGTGTGAAAATATCACCATGT
This sequence comes from Cerastoderma edule, assembly GCA_947846245.1. NCBI lineage: Eukaryota > Metazoa > Mollusca > Bivalvia > Cardiida > Cardiidae > Cerastoderma > Cerastoderma edule. The sequence goes on from OX401412.1 coordinate 33,282,187, forward strand.
TACCATTATGAATACTACTACATATCGGGTTTGTAAAGAAAAAATCACTTTGAAAAAAAAATCAACCCGTTTCGTAAAAATTATTACACATTGCAACTTTATTACATAACGGGTTGGTATCGAAAAACGCAAAATGTAATAAGCCTCAACCCGTTTTGTAATAATTATTACATTATGCAACTTTATTACATAGTGGGTCCGCATCGAAAAACGCAAAATGTAATAAACTTCAACCCGTTTTGTAATAATTATTACATAGTGCAACTTTATTACATACTGGGTTGTTACAAAGCCGTCTCTGTCATTAAAGCTGTTGATTCTTGCACATTGATATACATTTGTTATTTGATAGCTGTCTGTAATTATGGTCCTGAGACCTTTGTACAGTAATAAAATCTTTTTTCTATCTTCACTTGACCTGAGTAAATAAATGTTGTATGTTATGTGTGTGGCCCCTGATCAGCTGTATATAGTTATTATGTTTGATGCGGATCCTTACTTACCACATACATCGTGTTTGGGAGTAGAAATCGAGGGTTCAGTGCACCACTGAAGAAAGTGGCTATACATTTGTAAAGGACTAGTTTAGTATTGCATCTTACCTGGACATGTTCTGATGCTTCTCGACTTGTATCAAAAGTGTCGCCGCTGATCAACCTTTGCCGATTCGGGTTGACATCTCTAATTTCGTCCACTAATGGTACTCTTGTAACATGCCATGGCTAAAGTGGTTTTAAAGGTTATCACTAATGTTGGATTTAAAAATGAGTTTTCTATAGGCAGAGGTCCTTAATGGTGTAAGCTTAACTGATTTGGAAAATTATATTAATACCGCTGTAACCATCAAAGCGTACACAACGAACCAGGTTCATCATCATACAAATACGTAGAAACTATACTGTTGAACTGTTGGTTTCGTTGGACGTTTATCGTTTCAACGATTTTCATCCGGCAAATCGTTGAATGAAATTTTCCATGTATTGTTTAATGAAAGGTAGTAACACTTGGATGTATAAAGATCAGTTTGTATGTATTAAGAGCAGGTTAAAATATTCAACAAATCTGAGCTTTAGATAAGCCTTCCATACTTTTATTTCATGTAAATAGATCGTATGCCATTGACAAAGGGCATGTTGAAATCAACGTTCGAATTATCCGGAAAAAAGAAGCTGATGGTAGTTTTGCAAGCATAATCGTATTGAAAAGTTATCCATAAAAGCACAGTGTCATTTCTAATAATGGCTATTCCATTATCAATTCTATCGTATTTGCATTGAAGGCTTATTGAAAGTGTATTTTCTAGTCGTATTTTATTAACATGTAAACATTTAATTGAAAGGCGATACGAACTACAAATTTGCTTGTACTATCAGGAAAGTTTTGTGGATTTTCTTTGCTCTGTTTTGTTTGCCCCTTTTTTGTCCACTTTCTCCTATTGGAATATGTTTTGTTGGACTGACATTATTTAGTTAAAGGATCTTATGACATCTAAAGACTTCAGCACAGTAAATATTCATTTTTGGTTAATGATAGAAACATTCTGTACCGAAGAAGCAAGTATTGTTATGTATTTCTTATACGGCTCACTCAAAGTATATTAACATGATTGTTAGTAGCGTAAATGACTTCGTAATGAAAGTGCTTTAAGACTAGAGATACCATTACCTGTGTAATTAACAATGCTAAGAACGGATTTGAAGTCGCAGTAAAACCTACTAGTCGGAAAATTCCATTCGTATACATAAACTATACATAAGCGCATAAAGATACGTCTAAACTCTAGCACTATATGATACACCCTAACCTTTTATCTTTCAAGAACTGCCATTTATGTTTCAACAAAATAATAAATACTCATATAGTTCTTGATTGGTCTATGCGGAATGCTCGCGGTTTCTCCGGACCCATGCCCATGCGTAGATACAGTACGCTGTAATTAGGGTACATGTCGCTACGGTGCGAATAATCATCTCTATTTTTTTCGTGATTGAAAATTACCGGGCACATACTCATAGGCATACGGCACCCCATTTTGTCATTTGCGGCATTGTTATAAATTAATTGAAACGGAGCTTTTGATCCCCTCCGCCGCGAGGTAATGCCTTCCGCGTGTATTCCCCCGATAGCGGTGAAATTGAGGAATTAGAGGATTAGGGCACGCTCAGAACCCGGGCTCACAATGGCCGCATAATGAAACCCGGGGATATAATAAAATGTCAATACACGGATGTAATTTGTTATGACAAATTACGCTGATAGACTTCACAAATATTTGATTGACTTCGGGCGGCGTGCTTTCCTAGCGGAACGGCCCCCAGAACGCTCGAGAAAGTGCGGCCATGTGGAAGCCGGGTCCATGCAGGCGGATTTGCGGGACCGGTTCCCTGCGAACAAGCGCCTTGTGACATAGATGAAATGTTAGAAATGTAAGATGCAGATCATGTTTGACCTGCGGTTAAGTTGATTTTGTTTGATGCTGAAGGTATATCCTATGCTTCTATGTGACATGTATAACCGAATTAGTTTGCTTGTCATAAGGACATTTTCGGTTTTATTAACAAATGAAATGCTATGACAACGTGACAACGTGGGCTGATCTGGGTCTTTATCGTAAACAAATAGTTTCTAGAAAGTAACATGTTCGCCCTAACTGACCTTTATCCTTTCCTTTATAATTATAATACAAGAAGCATGAAGCTTTGATCAGGCATTATAAGGTACAGCTATCACAACAAGGCGAACGTTCATTAAGACGTAAAAAAACAATGACATCATGGTGATATGATCATATTCAAAAGATAAAAAACTTTCTCTTGTTGCCACAATGTCATTATATGGCATGTTGTTTCAAAGACCCCGAAACGATCGTCTACAAAACGCGGTAAAAAAGGTTAATTGATTTCTGGGAATACGGGCCCCATTACTGTATTAATATTTATACAGGTCCTGTGTTCGGGAGACAAGGGAAGCATTATAAGTGGCCAGCTAGGTGTTAAATCGGATTACCAATGACTTGAAAGCATTGTGCCACCAAGGAAGCGAAAAAGTCGTAAATCTTTCGTCGTTATAGTAAAGATACAACATTTTCGACGGCATGCCGAGTTCCATACAAATACGGAGCGGCCAGGCACCATGCATGGAATGCCCAGAATCCACCGGAGACCTGAACAAAACGTATTGAATAGGCCGACCTATATAGACTTGATTAACGCCGTGTTATTTGTCATACTCTGTTATATGTGCCGTTTGTTGCATGATCGGTGGGGGTTTGATGATATGGTTATGGTTTTATACATATTCTAACATTTGAGTTTTGGTTTCTGCAAAGCAAAGTTTGCAGCCATTGTATCATTACATTCTAGATCGTTGGGTCTACCGAACATATTTGTGTTTATTTAGCATCTTTGCTTTATGATATTATATATTTGTGTTTCACGCATTGAATTCCGACATCCACGTCTTTGCTTTGTCAATAGACATTTTGTGTCTTGTTACTTTTCCTATTCTTAGATTTATGTTTCAAATGATAATTCCTTGGTGTGATTTAATGCTTTTAAATACGGCATTCGGGTATTGCTTTGACAATGGCAACTTTGTGTCTGTTTGTTTTGTTCCATTCAGTATGTTTCGATCATACGTTTCTATTTATATCTTATGGTTGATGCTTTACATATTTAGCCATTTCATGCTTAGCCTTTGATGTGCATATCGATGTTTTAGTGCAATATTATTGTAAGTGCCTCACATGGTGAATTACCTACTATAGTCCTGCATTGAACACTCGATATGAGCCTATTTTGTCCTATTCTTGGATCGGTGTGTTTGTTTACAAGTGTTAATGAAATCTTATGTTGTTTTATTTTTGGTGATTATGTTTTTGGTTTGAGCATGGCAGTGGTGTTTTGCACCATATAAATAATATTGAAAATGCTGATCTTTCAGACTCAATTAAAATGGTGTTGGTTTTCAAAGCCTATGATTTCGTGTTTCGTCTTTTGCCTTGTATCAATGGGCTTCTTTAATTGATACATATGTAAAAAAAAAAATAATGTTGGTGTTTTTGTTAGTTTTCTATATTTGGATGGGATGTTATCTCCCTTATTGAAAACTCCACAACTTGATAGAAAATAAGGCCAACATTTGGATGACATGAGTTTAGTTCCGAGAAGTGTAAACCACATTCTGAATATTTATAAACTTGAGGTATATGATCGTTCGCCAATGCCTGTTATTTACACTTTTTATAGTATGTCTTAATCAAGTTAAATTTTTGCATTTGGTCTATAAGGTTTAAACAATTTTATTCGCATTTTGCTACCTGCTTTTTTATTAATCTGTTCTTCGTCCATTTATTTGTTTTAATTTATGGTGACAGTAGGAGATCATTTGATTATATAAGGTTACACGCGTGAGTTCTGTTGTTTGCTTTTCCAATGCAATAACCCCCTGAATTCCCGATAAACGTGTTGAAAAACAAATCGAACAAAAGAATAAGGAAAACAATACGCAAAATCAGCAGTTTGTGTATTTAACACTATGGTATCTACTCAATACTATAAAACATGAATTCTTTAACTGTTATGTTTGTTGCTTTTATTTTTCACCACTTATACATGCCCATACGGAAATCTGCGTTAGAATGCATCGCAACATGTTGAGAACGTGTCAGAGCGGAAAGAAATTGCCCGGAAAAGTCATGAATGAATAACTAGCCTGTTGTGCACATAGATTGCTTCATATACCTACAATGATTTGTGCAAATTCTTTGTGTCTATTTAATTTGTGTCCGAATGATCTTTTACTATAAGTGTAGATTAAAACAGATGGGAACAAATAAATGGATGAAGAATAGAGATACATAAATTCATTAAAATGTGTCATTAGATACAAGTGGTTCAGGCTCGTAATAGTCAGATTCCCACAACAATTGATCTTACAGAATGTAATGGTACTATCTAGTCCATAACATTAATACACCGGACAATGCAATATGATTTTAATTGTAAGGTATATCTAACATTATAATTTTATATGCACGTTACACACGATGTAAACAACTCAATTTAAAGCAAAAAAGAAAAAAGTAACCACATGGGTGAGTGACAAGTAAATATATAAATACATAGATAAATTAACAAGTGATTAAACAAATAACTACAAAAATGAATATATCACTATACCCATTGACATAAACTTTAAATGTTACAAGTGCGCATGAATCATGCGAGGCAAACGGGTGTTAAAGAGTTGGAGCGGATTAATTCTGCACAGGTTTAACGGAACTATTTTACGCTCGATTCTTCATACGCGTTGAAATTAGTGACAATTATTACGCATCATGTGTCGACCTGTATGCTACAAATTGAAGATTATCCCTTATACCAAGTGCGTCATTTATAGATTTTACTCATTAAACATGTGCGAATTTCATGAATGGTCCATATAAAAAGGATAATCACATGATAGTTCAAGAAATTGAAATAAACAAGGCCTAATTTCAAGAATTGTCTATATTAAAAGGATCGGCACATGATAGTTCAAGAAATTGTAAAAAGAAAGTTCCATATCCCCCAAACTTTGAAATTTCTTGCCTTTGAAGTTTTTTATTGAAACACAAGCTCAAGTAAGATAATGGGTTTTCTTTTCATATGAAGTAATCGAGTTAATGGGAATGATACAATCACATATTGTTAAAAAAAACTTAACAAAAAATGTGTTACCTTGCTCTTTAATACGAGATGTATCTCTCAGGTCACCCAAATTATAAGATGGTTTCAGCTAAAGCCCATTAATAATTGACTATACAGTGTCGCAAACTTTAAAATGTTCCCTTTAAAATCGGCACTATGTAAGTGGATCACAGATATATTGTGTATTTGTATTTCTAAGATATTAAAGGAACTTGTTAGCTCAAACCTGGATATTAGCACCAAGAACAATGTGCTTGCTATGTTTATGAACTCGGTTTTCACATGTCGCATACTATTAAACACGGTGCAGCCGCGCGGACACATAGAGCGGGACATTTCACCGGCTCTCCCAGGACAGATCTGGTGATGAAACTTTAATACTTAATTTGCATCAATTGAAATATCAACTCTATGACAAAAAATCCATCATACGCAACCTGTTTGAACTTACACTTAACAGATAAGGCTAATCATGAACGACGATGTACCCGGTTAGAGAATACATGTAGGCATAATCAGAGGTTTTCTTGTTTTAGTGTCCCAACTAACGATTTTTTTCTGGGTGATTACACCATTACGTTTTAAAGAATCAAGCTGTTTGAAAGAATATACATGCTCATTGACGAACAATTAATTCGTTTTATTTCTAAGAACTGTCGAAGTTGTGAGTAAGGACAGTGATGGGTGGGCTGTTGCGAGTGCATGATTTCTAGATTGCTGTTTTTAGAATTAGAACGGTTTGCCTATTGTCACTCCGTTAGATCATTCTTTTTTATGATATAAGCAAATACACGCTGTTAGCGTGACTGCATTTGTCGACCATTCTATTACTAAAGCAAAACAGCTCCATAGACATTTTAAATAAATATCGGGGCATCAGCTTATTGCCTACTTATTATTTGATTTGTTTTCAAAACATAAATCTTTATAATGCTCGCTCTTCATGATATATATGTAGTCCTTTGCCTACTTGGTTTCCATGGGATAGTTAGTTTTTTTCGTACATCATTTCAACTAGGTTGTTAGGAACTAGGAAAGGATTAAATGAGGATCAATCGAGCGAACAGGTGGGCCCCATACAGTGCGACATTTCACCGTGCATCCCTTGATAAGGTCTGCAAAAGCTATTTTGACATTGTATCATACATTCATGTATTATTCTAGTAGAAAAACCTGTATAGATGATAACTAAATAATGATGACGAAATTTCTGATGGGAAAAGGAATTGATCAAACGAATGTGTATAATTCAGTCAACGTAGTTACAGCATGTATTATAAGCAATGTATTTCTTCTTTCCTTTTAATAATGTGTTAGAAGATCATATGTAAAAAAAGAAAATTGGTTGCAATATACTTGATTTTAGAATTTCTTTCATGAAGGATGATAGGAAAACCACGACTAAGTGAACATTTAGACCCCGGGAAATGCGGCGACATTTTACCATGCATTCATTGATAGGGTTTTCTCAAAAGAGTTTAATACATAATTTACATGTTTCCGTCCCAGCTCCACTCGTTAAATTGAGTTAAGCCCAAGTTTGTGTCGAAGCCTCAAACGACCAATCGGCATCGTTGTCTGTGAAAGACCAGAGGCCTGTTTATAAGGTCCTTGGACAGATTATATATAAAGATAATAATATATAATGATAGAAATAACCATGAAATGTTTGGTAATAGAATAAAAAATGATCAACGAAGTGAACAGTGAGGGACCCCGTGTAGAGCGACATTTCACCATGCATCCCCTGGTAGGGTACTTGACATGAAAGTTTAATGTGTAATACACATGTCACCGTCATGTCTATCCCTAGTAAATGGGTCGAGCCGGGTTTGCAAGACAGGGCTTCAAAAGCTCATCGGGTACCATTGACAAGTTGAAAACCATTTTCGAATCCCCGACCAACATACACTTTTGTCGTTAAACCAGTGACATAGATAAATTATGTCTCTGGTTAAACGGAGACGTTTTGTCATTGTTTTAGACTGGTCGGTCAGAAAATAAAAAGAAAGATTGACCTGCATTTATAGATTCCTTCAACGAAACTCTTTGTGATAAAAAAAAAATCCTTTACTACTTCAGAAGCGGTCTAAGGTTTAAAAAAGCTGAACGCAAACAAATAAAGAAATCGATTTCAATGGACTTGTGTTTTGAGATAGAATAAGATAAACCTTAGGTTGGGAGTCTCGGATGCTCAGTTGTTTAGGTTAAAGTGTAACACGAGGGTTGGTCCATATCTATGAATATAACAGACCAAAAACATCAAACGAAACGTGTGTCATGAATATTTCAAAACATTGCGGGGTACCGAAAAACGCAGGTCGATAACAAATCTAATTAGAAAATGAATTTGACAAAACACTCGCTTTCATTATGTATGGCATCCTTTGTCTACCCAGGTAACGAAACCAGTATAAGCTTCCGTGTTCGTCTGATACGAAACTACGTGTCCGAGGTCAACCCATTTTGAGCATGCCCAAGAAGATGCTATTACAAACATAAATGGTTTTAAATTGTTACTCGTTAGATAAGATGAATATTCGCAATTCAAATTCTGTGTTTGTTTATGATTAAAAAATTTGCTCAAATCCGCAATTATTCCTTCTGATCAGTTGGCGTCCTCAATTACTTCCTCCCCAAACCAACTTTTGAATTTATGTATTGCTGATTGATCGTTATTGTTATAGGTTGTTGCTTTCATATTGAATCAGTCGCATAATCCATATGTCGGAAATTGTTATAGAGTTCTTGCAATGTTGACCAACTCCCGGATAAGCCTTTTGCAAACATGCTTTAGTCGAACATTTCGTTATAAATAATGTATTTTGACTTCGACAAGAAGTTATGCTTTGAAGTCACCATTATAGTAATGAGCGTATGTTCTAAAAGGTGGGGAAGAAGTTTTATGGGAATATGGATGCATATATTGAGAACTGAAACACCTTGATCTTTGACGAACTAAGACGATACCATTTGGCCATGTGTATTCATATGGCTGTTCTTAAAAATCATATTCTTTCAACAGTTTTATTTTCATCTATATCTTTATACCCAAGCACCCTATTTTTTTCCATACATGTATATCCATGCGACATACTAGATATGATAGGGAGCTTTCCGGTTGACGTACGTTTTATCGATGGGTCTACCTGGTTTGACTAGTTTTTATCTGCAGTTTAGTTTTGGGTCTTCTTCCATTGATTATCAGCCGAGCTTCGCAATGCAATTGAAGTACTGTTGATGCAATGTAAACTCCAAATTAAACAGAGACAAAGCTAACAGTTTTATGTGTCTCTTAATTAAACAAATGAACACAAAAACTCAACTTTAAACACAAGAGGCCAAGGCAACATCATTCCCCCCACCCCTTAAAGGTTATCTCAATGAAGTCAGGAGACATTATCCGACGGGATTTGTCAAGTTTATATTTGGAACCTCGTTACGATTCAAGTGGTGTCGCGACACGTGTCCGGCTATCTTCCCTATCCGACATGGATCCCTCGGTCCGGCGTTTTTCACCGTGCCAATATTTGTCAAATCCGTCCCCTAATGATTCGACAAAGTCCCTTCGCGCACGGCGAATTACGTGCGGTGGTTCGGGATTAACGTGTTAATGTCGAACTGTCGTCTATGATAAATGGGTGGATTCGAGCTTGCCGCAACTCTGTTGGGGGAAAGGGTGTAAGTGCAAATGAATGTGGAGTTAAAGTTGCTGCAGGTCGATCTGATCCCATACTTTTTGCCTTTGATAAGGAGGGTTAGTTCGTAATGATATCCATTTTAAATTTTCCATGGAAGACATGGTATAACTTTATCAGAGATTCGATTTTCTTGAAATGTGCTTGAATGAAAACAATGTCCATTTTTACGAATGTGTTCATTATGCTCTTATCATTTTTGTCGGATTTTTAGTAACTATGTTTGCTGTTGAATCGTTAAAAAGTTTGTTTTACGGAAATGGCTCATACTGAGTTGTGGTTGATAATGAACTAATGGTTTCAATCTAGCTTATATCTGCAAAAGGGTGGTATTTTTGTATGAAAGCATTGTTTACACAGACTTTTTCAGTCCTCCAATTCCAACTTTCATTGAACAAAGTCATAATTCTGATGATTTGGGGAAGAAATGCATATGTCTTGCTCGACTTGCTGAAATGGGAAGCTAAATAGCTGGTGAAAATATGGATTGTTGGGAATATTGCATGAATTTAAGACATTTTCAATTTGGAAGGTGCCTTTTACAGGCGTCTATTCTTAAACTTAAAAAAATACCTGGCTAATGACAAATATATACATGTATATGCAATGAACTTGAACGTTAAACGTAGACTACGTGTCATATACAATAACCTTCAATATTTCGTTAAACTATCTTGTTAAAATGTTTATAGACAACTGTCCCTTTAACGAACCACTTGAATAGCTCGAGGGTTCTTGTCCAAGAACCTGCTTTGACTCAGACGGCTGGACGGGCAAGCACACTGTCATTAGTTCGCGCGGACAGTTGGATGGACGGACAAACGTGCAGACATAAAACAACACTCCGGCACCCTAATAAGCGCCTGTATGAGAATACATAATACATACATGCATCAATATAGTTCAATAACCGTCCACAAATATTAAATCGAATACAAATACAGGATACGTCCAATTTGGTCAGCTTAATGAGATTCCGAACGTGTTTAAATAGAATTCGAATTACAAGAACCACCCAATTTATCGTCAAATTAAGGGTCCGTTGACATTTTTATGCATAATTTTAATTCGTCAAACGCTATCTGCGGATTTCCATGATCGAATTAATTTTTGACAGCTGCCCTGTGACGTACGCTTTCATATAGTATTATACCCTTTACTTAAATCGACCATCACTCTTAAGAGTTTTTTTTTATTTTTGTCAAATATGTATGTAAGGAATATAACATGTGCAATTGAAATACAAAATCGAAATAGGTATGTCCTTATTTTTCTTTGTAAGTTCTTTTGCTCTTCTGTAGATTCGAATAAAAAAAGACAACAGCAGAAGAATACATTGTTATTGTTGCCAAAAATAGCAAACTTATTACGTTTTTGTAACTGCTTGATATACTTTAAAATAATTCTGGTAATACGATAATTTAACAGCTATATGTAGAAACATGAATATGTTTGTTCTGGCAAAGAAAGAGCTCACAGAGTCACACCATAACATTAGATATTTGTTATCATATAAAAGATATAAAATTGCATTTATAATGAGCCTATGTGCTTAATGTTAAAATTAAATCATGTTATATACTATACCTATTGTTTGACATGTTCATTCCACCAAAGATAGCATTTGATAGCATATGAAAGTGCAATTAAGTCATTAATTTGATATGGTCTTTACTGTAAGGTCTGGAATCAAATAAATTAATCAGGTACATTTAGATTCAGCAACCTTTCCATTCTTCAACTCGGAATCTTCACCAATTTTTTTCGGAACTAGAAGGGTATACCATAACATAGCGTGAAGGGTGGACACAGGTTTGTGCTCATTCTGTCCACATGTTAACGTGTCAACCATTTCAAAAGCTTCATCAGCTCTCGTTTATACGCATCCATTCGTCCGTGAAGCGCTCCCCAATTCGATCCAAATATTTACCAAATGCTTCACTGCTTATATGGACAAGCATTTAGCGGGAGGCGTGTCCATGAGAAAAAAGGGGACCAGTTTTTACATTTCGTGTGTGACGCTTGTTATCCTGGATGACGTGGACTCGGATCGGAATGCGGTGTTCTTGATACCTGATCGGAGTACAATGTATTCGTATTCTTCCTCAATCGGCCAAAGAGCATGCGCAATGTGGATTTAGATCGGAATGCGTACGAGTGCACATGCGCAGTCCGATTCAAATTCCCACTGCGCATTTATATGATATTGATTTTCATGCCTCCTTTTCGTATGAGTCGATCTAATCATTGGCAGGCATTTCATAACACGGCATGTGGTCAAGTTTTTACGACTCCGGCCGGTGTCCGTTGTCCGAAAAGCGCAACGACCAGAATGACCAGACAGTCCGGCGCGGGGTGGTCATTTTTGTCTCCTCGTAAAATGTCAACAAGGCTGACCATTGATCCGCTTTATCTTCCATTATCACGTCTGAAAAACTTTTGAAAATTTGGACAGGTTTTTGTTTGTTGAAAATTTCTAATGTATTTTCGACCCTCAATAATTCAATTAAGACATCCCATCAATGTGTCATAGAGAGGTTATTTTAAATTGAATTTTCATATGTTGTTTATTGTTGTTCTCATACTTCTTTTTACCGGTGTTTTGATAAAGTATTATTTCCGAATTCTTTTAGAAATTCGGTGTTTGTTTTTATTCATTATTACTCGTTTGGTTTGTACCGACCTTCTTGCATTTTAGATTGTGTTAAAAGGCATTCATTTATCTTATTATTTCTGATGGTAAAAGTTTCTTTCATTGTAAAGGAAATGTAGTCGGGTTGTTGTTTTCTTTTTCTTTTTTTCTTTTTTTTTTTTCAATTTGAATAAACCCCCATTCCATTCCTACTCTTTTTAATGAGCATGCAGCAAAATATAATGACACAAAAACGGTTGATAACGCAGTTTTCCTTTTATTACACCGTATGTCTATTTAAAACCACAAGTAAATGATATAATTCTCGATATTTGTCTTACATGCTATTTCTGTCGGTATGGACGGATCACCGTATCCCATATGAAGTTTTGAGTCAAGAAATACATCACTTGCATTCTAACCGTTTGTCATATAGATCACAACACGTATATATATATATATTTCTCTTTTAGAGTTGTTTCCATTTTAACAGCCTTTCATACGTGTGTGTTTCATGTTGATGTAAGTTTCTTAAATTAATATTTTGGTCTAGATATGGAAAATGAAAGCATTTATGAAGGTTTGTTGAACGATCAGGATGGATGGCCGTTTTGAAACTTTGACTTAGATAACATAAAGCAGCTGACAACAAACATGCATTACATATCCACTGTAATTTATTAGTTTTAGAAGCATGTAGGTAAAAAGCTATATGTATTTTGCCGTGAGAAAGCAAAATTTAATTTAGGGATTTCTGTAAACCTGATCTATGATCTTAATCATATATTTTTCGGGCGGGTGTGGGGTACATATGAATGGTTGCAATATCTGTTCAGGTGAGGCATGATTGAATCGTCAGAGATGGACATAGAATATATGCCCGAGTATTATAAGTTTGACATTTTCGTTCCTTTTTTGCAACTAGAATTTCTTATATAACACCGACATTATTGTAAGTATGTAGATATGAATACTTTATGCCGACGTTAATAAACTTACAAAGTTGCTTGTCATTACAATTTACAAATATACTAACATTACAAGTCAAAATGGGTAATGTCTTATGATTTATAACCACAACGATACAGAAAGATTGTTCTGTAATAAACAAAACTCATTATTGTGAACTTGCTCATTCTATTAGATAGGCTCAATTGTTGTATAATAATACAGTAAATAAGTTCTATTCAAATCATATTGTCGTTTAAATTCTGCGCTCATGATCTGCTTGGTATGAGGCGATGGTACCAGAGATCGAACTTGTGTATATCGGATCTATGTCATTTAGTGTGACTGGTCCATTTCGGAAACTTCAACTGACGCCATTGTAAAATTGGCAAGCCCTCACTGAGTCTCAAGAATAATTTATAAATCAATCAATATATTTTAGTTTTACCGTCCCTAAATACGTTCCACATTTTGTAACAATGTAACGGTATTGTTATTGTCCAACGCTGGTTCGAGATTTGAATACCGATTTCAAGTGTCGCCTGGTACAAAGGTGTTAAATGTCCTCTCATCGTCATTGACGGTAAAACTCCCCACCCACTTGAACATTTCAAAGCGGAGCTCGTGACAGGAAGTCCCGCTTCTGGATCTCCTCTCCAGCGAGACTTGACGAGACTTGAGTGTCGGTCTGCTCCTAAACTTGGCTTTGGCGTCGGAAAGTTGGATTTATGCTTTTGGGGATGTTAGCATATTCTGCAGGAGGTTTGGTGTACAGTTGTATATATAAATGTGCACATAAAGACTTATGACGTCAGTAAATTTTGTGTGAAAAATGTCAACCATCTTTAAAGATAATGGTACCAACACAATCGCCTAGAATGTCGTCCAAATTTACTTTTAGATGAAGCCACATGACGACGTCCGAACAGAATCAGGTTTCCTTCAGAATATCTTAGTATACATTACGTGACGCGGCCAACTTGTTCGTCTGCTTGGGAAAACATTTATATACCAATCAGCGATGATTTATCCATCGTCGCGAAAATGGATGGTCTCCATCAAATCGCGATTACCGCTTCGTCCATTTTTCACGGATTCACAAAAGAAGATGTCGAACGGAGTTTCGTGGATACGTTGACGCCCCGCGAAGAATGTACGCTGTTTTGTTTGCCAAATAAAGCGTGAATTTTAATTTCGCGACAAGGAGAGAAAAAAGCAAAGTGGACATGATTATTTTACTGTTATCGTGCCGTGTCCCTGCGATTGGGACTTGGAGAATGCTTGAGTCTGAGAGTTTGGAAAGTTATGCTCAGATAGAAAAAACCTAACTTATTAACTTATATGGCCGAAATACAATTGTAGATGTAATCCGACCAATGGTATTGCAGAGACAATGCACTTGAGAAAAGGTTAGTTTGAAACAATCGTAACTACTCGGATAATTCCGAGATATACACCTCGTGCATAGGTGTAGGGTTACAAATTTTGTTTTAATTGTCCCGGCTAATAACACGTTTAGTGGAAGCTATAGAAAAAGAAAATGAGGAATATGATTAAATAAATACCATGACCTTATGATATTGAGTAGAAACCATTAAGCCCAAAAAACTTAACATAAAGACATCCCAGTAGATACGTTTAAGTTTGATGATACAGATTAAGACATAAAAGGGATTATGCATAACCTTGAATTAAAGGATAGAACTAATTAACTAAAGGAATTATGCATTGCCTTAAATTAGTTGATATGGATTATGACATTAAAGGAACTTTGCATAACCTTAAATGTAAAACTTTTGTATAATTAGTCTTTTTATATTCGAACTCAAATGAAAACATATTCTTTTGAAAAAAATTCTTAAAACTGTGTGAACGATAAGTAATATCAATGCATTGGTTTAAACATCAGATAATAAGACCTGATATGCTAGTGTTGTTTGAATTAATCATTAGTCTACTTTGATTGAAAACGATGGTAGTCGCATGATAACAAAGGTTTATTGTGATGTTAGATTTAGCTCTGTCACGTGCATTTTTTCGTTTTATTCTCAAAAAAAGGGGTAAAAAAGAAAGAAAAGAAGTTACTTGCTAGAACCAATCAATTTTGAGTAGTTTCAACACATGTTTGTGGCACATGATAAAGAAATCCTCCACTATCGGCACTCAGTATACATTGAGTTTCGACATGTCTCATTTCTCAAATGAGCAAGATCACATCTTAATTAGACGGTAAACAAAATGCCCAAATTCCTCAAGTAGATATGTCGGATAAAAGGGAATATCTGAATAAATTGATGATTTTTCATCTGTTTTGCGCTCATAATTTCCCCGTTTTCATATTTACACAATAATTACTGTGGTCGATTCAAAGCGTTTAAAGGTTCAGATCAAAGAATGTTTTGTTTTGTGAATGATATTCGAAACAATCGCGGCTCCTCGCTTATTTCCATAATCACACAAGGTGTCTGAGATTCATCGAGCGGATGAATATGCAAGAGAATTCAAACATTTGCCGGACATCAATACGCAAACAAATAGTCCTGCGAAATGTACGAAGAAAACTTGAGAATAATTGAATGCTTGATATTTGCTTTACTCGTAAGCATTTTCATAAAAATTGCCGGGTAAAAGAGGTATTGTAAAATGTTAAAAACGGCGATTAATCCAACAAATACCAGTGAGCCTCCTTCTTATCATTCAATGTTTTGCAACGATAATTTGCTCATACATTGAATACTCATCATAAAGCATTGAAAATTTAAAAAATCGAAAACAATATAGATCCCTTTTTGACAGGTGTTCCAGTCTTTCAAAAACTCTTTCTCTCATTCAAACGACATTCGAACACGTATATGCCAGGCACAGTTTAAAATCAAGATGATGAATCTGCCAAAAGAAGAATACTTCGTCATAAGCGAATTCTTCTTTTGTCACAGTGATTTCGATAAGCATTTATTCAATTTGTCTAATCCTATATAAGTTTGTGTAGGGACAGCATCAAACTTTCACGTCCATCTCCGTGGTATACAAGGGACTCCATATAAGTAATCAATGATATTTAGAAATGAAGCACAGTGGAAATCAATTATGAAATATCGCCTTTATTTCAGGACATGCTCGCTAAAACTTCCTCACCGTAAATTAAATCACATGCATGTGCACATGAAATCATGCTCTATTCTGATTGCATAGATATTCATAACAATTTTCAAATAACTCTTTGAGCGTATTTATAAGACAAAACCTTTCCGCTATACTCCGTAAAGCGGATAAGCAATATAAACTGATGCAAATCCATGAGTCCATTTCGTTGCCGACGATCCCTGGCGCCCGTTGTTTACGCAGGTTTCGTTCTGCAGTTAATGTATTCACGGCTCGAAGTGTGACACCATTGTATCGTGAAGAACATCGTCCGACATCATCAATGTTCTAGAGGTGACGTCGACATCCTTACAAGTTGGATAACTAATGTTTTCATAATGTGGACGAATTTATAATCCTGTTTTTGAAGAGGCTCATTGGCGTGTGAAAACGTTCTAATGGTTTGATTATTTAGATGATAAGAAAAACTGATTTAAGGGTTAGGAATGATTCCGAAGAAAGGATAAGAATATATGAAAAGTAAACCATGTTTTTTTTATTATTCGAATGCGACCGCTATCATTTTTTACATTTTTGATAGTTTTGTATTGAAATGTGTTAAGTACAAGCCTTTTAGAGCTGTTACAATAGAAAGAAGGGACTGGTTTCTTCCTTTAAAGCAGTGCTCTTTAGTTCTGATATGTCCATTCTATCGATGTTATTAATAATCTTGCAGTTGAAACAAAAATGTGGATGCAATTTTGACATAAAAATCTTGATAATCAAAATAATTCCTCTAATTGCGAAGATTTCGAAATATTTTCTGTTTTTAACGCGATAAAGAAAAGAGCGTCTATAATTTAATGAAGTCCGGATAAGCTCGAAGCGATCCTGGTTTCGTTTTGGCAAGCACGCGATAACTTGTACTTATTCGTTTATCAGATCGAAGACTTATCTTAAACCATGGGTCGATCCACTGGTGTCAACTTTGGTCACATTTCCGACTGTAAAGATGCAAGATACGGGCCGTTTTATGCAAAGCAATTAACATACAGATCTCTAAATCATCGTTTGTGTCCAACACAGGTCTTGCAGATGGTTAGGCCTCTTTAAAAAAGTAAGAGAAAAGGAGTTGTCTTTTGGTGCAATTCCGATGTTTCCGCTCCCTTCTTTATTCTAAATACAACAGTCTTTTTAGGCCCTTTTATGGTGCTTTCATTACAATGATTCAGCATCAGTGCATATTTCTTCAGCGTTTGGTTCAGCTTCAATGTTTGGTTCGTCCTCCGCAATAAGTAGAAAAGGAAAAAAAATAAAAAAGTCTAAAAGCATGACATTATAACCCCAATGGTCACGACGCTCAGTCAAGAGAAGCACTTTCTTATACCTCGTTGCCCAATTTTTAACAGGCATTGCAACACTTCATGATCTGTGTTTTACTCTACAACGACTTTTGAAAAGGACTCTTAGGCATTTCCACTTACATTGATAAATCCGAGATTGGGCAATAAGTTTGAAATGATACCAGCAACAAACTGGTGGGCTTTTTATGTGCACGGTATAACCATTTTACGGCATTGTCTTTTGTAAGGTTCTTTTTTGGTAGGATGCGATCATCTTGTTTAATACGATTAAATAGCAATCTGTGCGCTCACTTGTATCCGATTACAACCCCCAAAAATCAGAATATTTCCCTAAAAATGTGACTTAATCTGCGTAAAGTTTCCATTCTGAAACATTTCGGGAGGGGGGGGGGATTGCTTCCATCGCTTAGAGCTTTACTCTGCGTTCTTTAAGATAGCATTGCCTCTTTTAGACAACCGAGTCTCTTTTTAGATAGCTTATTTTCGTTTGTGGGACTTATTAGTAGAAAACGTCGACTCCTGTATGATAATTAAGTCTTTTTCAATCGAAAACAAAGTCTCTTTCATGAAATACCTGGATCTTTAAAGAGGTTGACTTTGGTTGTCGAATTGCTCTCTAAGTAAATATTGGGTCCCGAGTTATTTGTTCTTTATTTCTATTTCTTTATAGTCCATAAATCTATAAGTCGAACTATCTCTATGTCGACCATATCCATGAACTCCTTTGAACTTTGGGGTATAGAGATTCCACTGTACTAGTGAAAGTGTACACTCATCTAGCAATTACTTATCTCCCCCTTTCTTCATGAAGCGGCCCCAAACACTGTATCATCATCATATAATACCAGGGCTGTCAAGGCGGTCCACGTGACTTGGTTCCCGATGCCCGAATTGTCGCCGTGTGCGGCAGCCGGGCCACAGATCCGCAGACGAGACCCCCGTAATTTTCCGCGCTCTGGGCCCCATCAGAAATTAATCGGAACACGTGCTTACAATAACACGGCTCGTCTTTGGTTTGTATCAACAAGATCGTCATTCGATTATCTAGAATCATTGCTTCGAATAATTGTCAGGCTAACTGGCCCGTTTAACCAGGAGAAAATGGGAGGGAGGTACGGTACAATACAACATTTCATTGTATTAGACCAATATATAATGTTTACAGCAAAATAGTACAACTCAACAAAAAGACATTTAACTTTTTACAGAAGAGCAATTCGAATTCATATAGACTTTAAGATTCACAATCAATTTCTGAACATGTTGACGTAATATATTTTGCCTAGATTATTAATAATGTTGTTCATGTGTTTGACAAAAGATTGATAAACTTCTATTTAGTTCGCCATGTAACGTTTTAGATGATTTTGCCTTTATTCTTTACTGTTGGGGCAGATGAGAAGGAAGTGGTATTCGCTTTCCACAGTATTAAAATTGCAGTTTTGACAAAAACGTTCGTGTCTTTGAATGTTCGTATATTTTTATTTTGTTCAATAGATACTATTAATGGAATATGATGGAAACCAACGCGTAGGCTTTGAGTCGTAATAAAGTGAATGAAGTTCTTGATCAAATGCTACACGTATGTCTACGTATGTTGCGCTTAGGTTATCGATTCCATGTGGATTCTGTCATGGTCTAAGATGAGATGCTCTTGCTTTGAATTGATGTCTAATCCTTAATATAAAGGAAGTTGCTGTCCTAGTTTGAGCCATCGTCCGACTATCATTAGCGAGATTGTACAGGCGCTGTTCAAAGGTTCGGTTCTCCTTTTCGTGTGGGACGTTTCTCGCATTACATAAATCGTTTCCAAGTAATGCTGGTATACTGGCGCTGGGAATTAAGTTAGATTTCGATTGGTTTTACCCTACCTCCCCTTTCCCGCTCGGATTACAAGTAGAATGGGTCTCCGGTAGATATGTGGCCCTGGACCGGCCCTGACATAGTTCTTGATCAGCCCCTTGGTCAGTCCTGTACGAGACGAATAGGTACCATAATGTACTGCTTTGAAGAGCTATATAGAAGATAGTTGGGGAAGAAAACGTCCTCTTATCCTCTCATCGCATCCTTTTAACGTGAAATTTAAGTTTTACTCATTTGAAAAAGTATTGCATCGTACTGATTGAGGAATGGCTAATGCATGTGATGGTGCATTGCCTGGTGCGAATTTCTAACGACGCATGACTTTAGCTAAACTGAAATATGATATGTACTGATAGTTAAGGTCGAAACACATTCATCTGCAAGACAATGGCAGGACATATAGAGAAGCATTGTGTGAAAAAAGAACATGTATCGTTTGTTCGTCATAAACAGTTTCTTCTCTCGAAAGTAAGTATCAAAATGATTTTTTTCTCTTTACATTGCCGCTTATTGCAAATGCTTGCAAATCAGATACATTGCGAAAAAAAGACCATGAAAATTGCATAATTGCAAATGCGATAGTTATATGTTTTAGGGCCCGTTTTTCGTACGACGCAGAACAAATATTTTTATTGTAAATTAGATCGCGCTCTAACCAGATTTGTTTCTTGTCGAGAATTAACGGATTTGTTGTTAGTACAGAGCGACGTCTAATAAATTCGCATTGTCGTAATATGTTTCGAATTTCCCCCGAAAACCAGACACCTCCACACGTGTTTCGCGCGTAATTGGACCCGCTCCCAAATACAGACGACTTCTGTTGGCTTGTTCGCATTGTCTATGGCAGACGACGGTTGGAAACTTTGTGGCAAAGGGAAAATTGCTCAGACCTTTAGGTGTGCTAGTAAAATACTCGTACTGATACAACGTTAAACCACACACAAACCAAACTCATTTTGCCACGTTGTTCTCGACAAATATATTAGTCAAAAATTATTGTCATATTTATTGATATGTTTTAGTATGCACTTTTATGTATATGACTGGAAGATGTATACGCTTACGACAATTAACTTTTCTTTCTCTTCTTCTATATTTAGTGAATACGATAAAAAACTGTATAGTTTACGTCTTGAATAAAATATTGTCATTGTCTTATATTTGCCCTCTCCCCCAGTTTCATTTTCATGGGTCTCTCGCCTGTTTTAATGGATATTTCTTTGTTATGACGGACTTGAGCACTTAATTTTCACGATTAGATCTTGAGCATTCTGAATACTGCGAGAAAAGGTATATGATCATCAATTTTGCATATTTCAGTTTTAAATTGAACATTTCGTAAGTTAATATAAGATTGTGTAATGCTTTAATTATGAAGAATTAGAACTATTTATTAGTTTAAACTTTAAAAGTCTTTTTTACATGACTGTAAAGCAAGTTGGATTACTCACTTTAGATTCATAGTAAGTAATTAAACTCAGGCTGAAATAAATACCCCATCACACGAATCTTTCCGAGCATTGCCAGTCGTTCTGTTTACACATTCACAATCAAAACAAACAGCTAGACAAACGCTATATACGGATGTGTAACATGTCCTCAGTACGTATGTTTGTTATGATTTCTTCATCTGTTTATAGTTCAAATTTCTTTTATGGTATGTTCTCATGTTTCTGTTTCATGTTAGTATATGTTTTATTTCAATGATGTATGTCTTTTTTTGATACACAATCAAAACAACACGACTAGACAAACGCTTTATATGGATATACATGCCCTTAGTACGAAGGTTTGTTATGATTTGTTCATTTGTTTTATTTCAATAATATATGGCTAACCTTTAAAGCATATTGGGTTTTCATTATGGATGGCAACCTATCAAAACCGTTGCCATTGTATAATGTATTGAACATATTGAAGAGAAATGATTTTGTATCAGTCCAATCTCACCAGACGACTTCATTTATTTATTTCTTATAAATTTCAGGTTCCTCCAATGAGTCTTACAGCAACTATTATGACATACTTTGCAATGACAAGGATTGCTATTCGTCATGTTCCAGCAAGCTTGTAAGTTCAATCGGCCTCACCTTTCCAGTAGTATGAAGTGTAAAGAACCGAGCAAAATAACCTCTCAAAGACACAGGCACATCCGATCAGTGAAAAACACTGTCGTCCACTGACAATTTGTGTTGTCTATAAACCACATATTTTCTATAACAATGCATTTGTTTCTCTAATTTGCATACACGTTTACACGTTCCACGAACCTTATATAAGTCTCACCTCCGAAAAGACTTTTCCCGAGTCTTGGACCTTGGAAATTACATGGGTAAGGCAACTCCGATATATGGAGAAGTCTTCATCACAGGATGGAATATGTTCAGCTCAATATTTCCAGCCAACAGAGTCGTTCATATACATTCAACTATAGATTCAATTTCTCCACCAATCTTAGTCTTTCATTTATATTCAACTCTCGATTCGTGTTTATGTTGCCAACATGGGAATGTGACCGACTCTGTAAAGTTTACTATTGCGATCAAATTGATTTACACCGATGCAAAGTTCTTGTTCAAGTAATCACATTCTAAAACAATACCTCTTTCAAGTTATTCATTTTATGGGGTGTAACGCTTCTCTCTATGATTCTATGGAGTTTTATACTTCCTTCAATAATTTTCAAATCTATTGCAATGGAAGCTTATATATCCTTGTTCAATGAAATGAAAATCCATTTCGTTACATCCCTTTGCAAACTAAACAGGATTGACAGTCAAGACACTTATTGATACCTATGCTTATAAAGTATTTTTTTCAGGGCTGTGATTTCTTTCTTGTATATTCAATGTATTGGTTTATACTTTTATAGACTTCGGGTTAGCTGATTCGGTCTC
>OX401412.1:33309359-33391859 GCA_947846245.1 Cerastoderma edule
TGACGTCACATCCGGAAAGCTGTAAATTTCAGACACCGGTCGGTCTCGCAGCGGCGCTTTGAATTGCAACTTCCGGGTCATCTCTTATGAAATGCATAGACGGCATTATCGACTCGGGGACGGGGTTGGGAGTCCTGTGCATGCGCGCCATACCATACGAAAAAGCGCCATCAGTCATGTGCTTATAGGAGTAGCGTTGCAGACCAGCATGGACCATTCTATTCCATACATAGCCAAAGCTAAGACCGCAAGTTAGACACCATTGTCTTTGTGGTGTTGTTTGGTCAATAAAAAGGTTTATTTCCCTTGATGTATCTATATCCTAAGAACTATTTCGGTCCCGAAGAATGATTGTGTAGACCTAATCAGCATTTCTTTGACGACATTAGTTTTCATGTTGGCGTCTCAATGTGGCAATGTAGTATGACCCGTCGGTTAATTGCGAACAAATAACCCACTAAATCAAAGAGCGGTTTCCATACTGCCGATAAAACCCCAGACATTCTCCTACCGGCAAATGGCAAACGAAGACGTTCCCCTTTGTTGATGTGTGGAATGTAACCACTGATCAGCATGCACAGTAAACACCAGCTACGCCATTGTGGGCCTTATTCATTATTCTCATGTTCAGAAGATTAAAGTTTTCCCTTGAATTACTTTTGTTTAACTGATATTAACCCTATATTGTGGGTACTCAATATAATCGTCTCGCCAGCACACATTTTATTAAATTTTACACATTTATTCCCATTGTTTTTGAAAAACTGCGGGTAATATATATCAAAACACCCCTTATGTAGATACAATGGTCAATTGATGCATCTCTAAGAAGCCAAGGTTCAGAGTGGCCATGTTGTATCGTCCAGAATCTGCATTTATGAATAACAAAACGTGATCAAACATGATACCTAACGAATATAACACATGGTAGGTTTTTGAACGTTTCCTCAGTAAACTGTAGAGTTTAGAACACGATAGGATAATTCGCAAGGCTAATTTGTCAGACGACCGCGAACCGAAGCTTTGACACATTATTTCCCGCTAGGTCGTGGAGTTAGAGAAAAGAGAAGGCTCTTTGGAACCGTAGATAAAGTTTTCTTCAGTAATCATTTATCCTACTATACCGTCTTAGCCAAGACTCGATGGCTCAGAGCATGGTGTTGTTGACTCGAGGCCATGGGGTCCCAAGTTTTAAATTGGTTCTTACTAAACTCGACCAGTATTCCGCTATGACTGGATGTTGGGAGGCAATTTGTTTCTGTTAAAGATCGTTGTGAAACAGAAAGACACTCAAATTTACATGAACTGTGTTATGATAATGATTCGGCTTAAACTGTACTGTTGCCGCTTTGTTAAATGATTTACTTACTTGTTCCATAATAAATATTCATCCTGGATGGTGTAAAGTCGTTTCAGAAATCATTTTTAAGATCATTTATTTCTAGACATTGTTTATTTGCTAGGTATCATTAATAATCGAGGGGCTTTATTGCTTAGAACTTTATAACCTACATATATCTACATGTTTGTGTACATAATGTCATGACTGGTGATCTGGAAAAAGATATTCAACGATGCATATGCTTATAGTTGCCATGAGATAGTTTCAATAACCATGACCTTTTTGGAAATTTCTGATTTCTTCAACATTTGATAGTAGTTCTACGTGCTACAATAGCTACACAGAAGTTGATTATTTGACGTAATGTACTTTTTTTATTTCCATATAAAAGGTATTTTGAAAATACATATCAAGTCATACTGTTTTGATGTGCATCTTAAACACGTTTTGCATTGCTCTCGAAAACACTATGAAGATAATTTGGCTTTAATTTGCAACACCTATTACGTATGAGTGGAATACACGCTGTTTGAAAAAAAATCACATTTGAAACCCCCAAACACTGTACAATACTGAAGATATAATTATAAATAGCAGGTGGGAAACATGTTTTCAACGCATTCCAACCCCAATGAAATTATATAAATCGATAGAAAAAATTACACACCTGTTTTTATGTTTTCAGTTTGTTTATGAACATTATATATATTATGAACATTCGAATGTATTAGTCTTTCTTTCAAGGAGAGGTATACACATATTCCCGATGGCAATTTTTGCAATCTTTTAAATTCATACATATACTTTGTATAAATACATGAATTAGAAATGCGAATTTGTATAATCATATGCATTGGGGATTAAATTCATTGATGAATACATGTACATGGAAGTCAACGGGGCCAAATATTACAAAAAACGAATAATGTCATGATGGAATAAAGATGACGAATGTCCAGGAAAACCGTGTATTGCTATAGTTATTCTACATGAATTCAAAAAATACAAAGACAGAAAAAATGTTGTTTGGATAATATGGCAAGACAATTTGTGTCTTAATTTCATAGAATTTTCTATAACGGATGAAAATCTAAGATACAGCACAGACATTATAAATAATGTGTTGCTTCAATGGATACGAAAATTCCGAAGTTCCCCTCATTCTGTTTGACGCGTGTATGTGGAAGCGAACTTAAAGTTTTCGACTCAATGTTTGATCTATTTACTTTACCAAAAGCATCAATACTCTCATTTTAACGCCTCTGTGAATCATCAAGTATACTTTAAGCTTAAATAAACCCATTTGAGGCAAAGAGGTCAAATGTGTTTTTTCTGTATTCTTCTAACCAACATTATCAACCTGTTTCCTCTATTCTACAAAAACTTGTAAGTTAAATGAACCGCATGTTACAATCTTTTTTTGCCTTTTATGGCCGCCAAACCAATACTTGACAAAAGCCGCCTTTTGAAGCCATTTTGTCGTTATCCGCCATTTTATTTGCTGCGGGGGACCTTTTCATTCGGAATAATAGAACTAAGCCACGCCTCCATCCGGGTGATTGGCAGAGTCTGATGAAAACGTTGGTATCTAACCAAATAGAACGGCGGGAGGGAGGCGTTATATGGCAAATGTTTATTCACTAAATCAAATTTCATCGTTGATCATTTCTTTGAAAGTGTATCGAAGCTTTAAATAGACAACATTCCCGCTTTCAAATGTCTTTATGTGGAATTTTGTTGTGAGCTCGGGAGGTGTCAATATTGGCTCGAACTGAAAAGAGGAAAACTATATTTTTTATCTGTTTCTTTTTTTATTCCAATGGGGAAATTGCTTCATTTTGTTTCTTTTTTAATAAAAAATGGAGCATTTGCATACAAACTGTTATTCTTTTTAAAATAAGAAGAAAACACTCTGTTTGTATTGTTTATTACACCAAAGTGTAGAATGCTGTAAAAAAAAAAAAGAGAGTAAACTAAGCTGATTTTTAAAATACGAAATGACACATCAAACAACTGCGATACCATTAAAGGACTTGATGAAATATTAGAAGATATATATTCGAGCTTTAAATAGGAAAAAATAAAGAAGCACCATAATATATATCAAGAAGAAGAAAAAACAGGATTGCAAGAATTAAGTTGGTGGTGTGTTAAGATTTAGATATAAAATATTTAAAGACAAAAACTCTCGGACATTTTGCCGTAGCAATGCCCCGTCCAGGCCGGAATACGTATAACGACCAGAAACCGCCGTACAGCTATATAGCACTTACGGCGATGGCAATAAGTGCGTCCAGGGAGAAAATGCTGCCACTCAGCGACATATACAAGTTTATCATGGACAAGTTCCCATTCTACAGGTAATGTTTGATTATTATTCTTTTTTTAATTATTCTATCTTCATATACAAAAAAAGGTCTGGACCTGTCTGCTAAAATAAGCTTTTTTGACTGCCCAAAATGAATATAAATAAGGAAACCCTTAAATATGATTGTTTACAGATGTGATAAAATTTGGAAGTTGGAACTTGCTTTCTTGAAAAAAATTCAACAGCTGTACTGTTGTATGATGCAAACTGAAGAATAGCCATCGTGCAAATTCTAGATATGTATACAGTGAACTAATATGTATTTCAATCTAAATTATTTGCAACGGTTTTAAAGATCTACAGCATGTACACTGTACATACTTAGATATATTGACGCTTCCTCAATTAATTATGCTTTGAATAGCTACTTTTAATTGTATGTCGTATAACAATACAACATTTGTATTATTTCAACATTTTATTTTAACTTTCAAATTATCTCATATGTGAACAATCAACTTTAAAGGATGAACAAAGTGTTTTTATAAGTTACAGTCAAACTTGTGTTAAGAGGCCAACCTATGGGACAGAGTAAATTGGCTGTTTAAGACAGATGGGCTGCTTAACACAAATTGATCTACACTATAAATCTAACAATGGGACTTTCTGAAGTGGTTGTTACAGACAGGTTGGCTGCTAAAAGGGTGGTTGCTTAACACAAGTTAGACTGTATGTGTAAGTTTTATATGATTATTTATGGAGAATTGTAACTCTTCTGCAAAACAGCAAAATTATGATCGGCAAATTTGAAAAAGACATATGATAAAGGTATCTAAATTTGAAATAAAGTTAGATATATTTCTCGATTGGTTGTGTGCAATATATTGCTTGTATTGTGGTTTTGCCAAATCTTGCATAAAAGCAAAAAGG
Source organism: Cerastoderma edule (assembly GCA_947846245.1). Taxonomy (NCBI): domain Eukaryota; kingdom Metazoa; phylum Mollusca; class Bivalvia; order Cardiida; family Cardiidae; genus Cerastoderma; species Cerastoderma edule. The sequence continues at coordinate 33,313,940 of OX401412.1, forward strand.
TCTTAGATATTTTACAAAAACAGTTTTTGCGTTTCATGACATTGTGACTACATCTGCTGCCATAGTTTTGTCAGTAAATATGAAAAAGTTCATACCAAAGAAATCGAATAATGTATAAAATGGGATCAACGGGTTAGTTTGGTCTCTATCATCTTAAGCATTAGAACGTTTTTCACCAAATATACTGACAACATTTCATTACTTTCCTAAGTCGCCAATGTGTCATTATCATTGAATGCTTTCATTTAGGTTGTTAGTTTCATCAAATTTCTAACTTGAAAATATCCGAGAAAAATATGTTTTTCTTATTTCGGATATGGTACTGAAAAAAAGTGAAGACTCTTAATTAACTTGATTTTGCTATCACGTTTGATTGTATTTGACAATCATTTCAAGTTTCCGTTTTATAACTACATATAATAAATTTTAATAAAACAGGCTCGTAATTTAAAGCTCAAAATCAACAAGGATATACCATGTGCACGTATATCAAAGACAATAAAGCGATTTCTTGACATTCCTTTCGATTTAACTTATTTGACACAACTCTAGACGCGTTTGATTATTTCAGTCGTCCGATTCAAGGGTCAGTGTCATTGACTTGCCAAATATTTAACCAGATATATTATCTCGAGAATGCCACGCCCCAATTTTGAATCTATCTCATCTTCGTTATCAAAATAGCTATTGTGTTACAAAATGATATTGTCGGCGAGTACAGTTGCGCAGATGATACGTCTTCAGTTTTTTTTTAAACAAACAAGAAATAGTGTCCATGATTTTGTTTGTTAGTTTGTCATAAACACATTTTTAATTGCGAAGTGTATTTGTGTTATGAATATGGGAATGGGAAAACAGAAGAAAGCATAGATGGAATTCGTAAAGAAATATATGTGTATATATGCAACGGCGTTAGAATATGCGCACAATATTTTAATTAAATATGCGCAAATACTGAAATCTGTTTTGGTGGTATAATTTCTGCATTATTTGGAAAGTTACATTGCCATAATCTACACTTGTAGGTTTTCATAATACAAACACTTACGGCACATGCGCTATATATGTGCACAAGATGTTACTTCATGACAGTAACTCTAATGATATTTATGATATGATTATAACAATAAACGTATTAGAACCGTCGTATTTTTTTTTAACATATATGTAGTTTACTTCTGCAATGGCTATTTAAATTAAAATACCACTGTACATTCTTGTCATGCTATTCAAGACTTGTCCCGAAGTTGAAAGAAATTTAGAGTCAATTTAGAGTTGTACCAAAAACGTTTAACCATTAAATAGTCACTATACGATTTGATAACAAGACATACGTTGTCAACAGCCATGAAACCAGATATGTTCGTCAGTATTCAAAGCAACTCCCCCAGGTTATAAAATATTGTTATTTGTCGAATACTAGCAATTTTTCATTGTGATTCGGTGATGACTATTAAAGATCGGTTGTGAAGAAAGGTCTTACAACTTAAATGCAAAATAACCTTTCCCTTTCTTTGTGTAATCCTTGGTATTTGGTGTGCGATCGTGGTTTATCAGCATTATCATATTTGTGATACACGTTTTCATATTTTTATTGCTATATTGTTGATATGTAATGTTATATCATTTTTACCAACATCTTTCTTTTTATAATCTACTGACGGTGTTTCCTTTCTGTTCTCTATTTCAGACAGAATACACAGAGATGGCAGAACTCCCTGCGCCACAACTTGTCGTTTAACGACTGTTTCATCAAGATACCCCGCCGTCCCGACCGACCGGGTAAGGGGAGTTACTGGGCTTTACACCCATTTGCAGGGGACATGTTCGAGAACGGAAGCTTTCTACGACGGAGGAAGCGATTCAAACTGACCTTACCGAGGTTAGTCAAAGAGTAAGAATCGTTTCTTTATATTTCTTTTTGAGAATAATGCTCATCGCGTCCTTATAACTTTATTATAATGCCCAGCGTTTCTTAAAAACGAGTATTGGAATAGTTGATTAACGATTAGAATATTCGGACCTAGAACCGAATATTCGAGTTCTCGATTATTCGTTCCGATCCCTAGTTTCTTTATTTTTTCTATAATGTTATTTTCATTAATATTGGCTTGTTTTTAAATTATGTATCCCCTACAATTGAATTTTATTAGCTATGTTATCTTTCGGATTTCAAACGGAATGCCGATGTGTTTTCCGATCTGTACCGGCCTCTGAGTTGATCTTACCGAGGTTAGTCGAAGAGTAAGAATAGTTTCTTTATATTTTCCCCTGAATTTCATAAATGGGCTTCCTGTGTAATTTTCAAACTATAACCCTCATCCAAGTGGATTTAAATGCTTACGGAATGCCGATGGTCCTACCGGCTTGTCCAGTCCTTATGGCCAGTTGAGCATGATGTATTCCTCCATCATTAGGAGTTAGGCATCGCAACATAACTGAAATAATGTTGACGCGATGTAAAAACATATAAAATAAAATCATGGTTCCCCTAGATTTGAATGTAAATGCGATGTTATTTCTCAGCTTCCAAACGGAATGCCGATGTTTTTTCCGTACTTGACCAGCCTAGGATAGTTTATTACGAAACTAATATATCAAGAAGATTTCTTTATCAAAATATACATGAATATCTTAAATAATCTCATACTTAGTTGTTGTATTGAAATCTAAACCGCTAGTACGTTTCTTTGTGATGTAGATAATAAGAAATACAGTTAAATTGGTGATGAGCAATAGATAAATAATAGATTATCACACTAGAAATATAAAAATGATGAAATATTATGGTAATGATAAAGGTTATGATGGTTGTGATTCTTCTTTAAATTGTTATGTTGGTTCTTTTTTATTAAACTTCAGATGTATTAGATAAAGAAGAAACATATTTTTGCATACTCATTAGCAATACTGTATTGGATTTAATATAAGGAATTATTAATGCGGGGCCTCCGTGGCCTAGTGGCTAGAGTTCAGAACTTGAAATCACATGGCTCCTCTTCGCGTGGGTTCAAATCCTGAGAAAGATATGGATTTTCATGAGAGACAGTCTCCCGACTGACTTACGGAATGGCGATGGTTCTACCCGCATTGACCAGCCTTTATGGGCAGTTGAGTATGGGGTCTTCCTCCATCATTAAGAGTCGGGCATCGCTACATAACTGAAATAATGTTGATGTGAGGTAAAACCCATACTAAAAAAATATATTAATGGGCGAAAAGCTTAAAAACGTATCATCACTGTAAACGAATTTAAACCTGATTGTTTAAACCAATTGAATTAAGATGATGGTTAATGTTAATGATGATATTAAAACTAAACAAACAAACAAACAACACATTTACTTTAGTGGTCATACATTACTCCTAACTCGACTCCCTCCCCGTATTAAACAACGACAGAATAATCCATTAACACAGCTTCTGATCACGTTAATCATCATATAACATACCAATAACGCCCTGGGTTCAGCTGGTGCATAGAGAACATAATATCAATAGAAATCTAGTTAAAAACCACTGCATCTTTAAATCCTTTGCAAAATGAATCTGGGGAATTGCGCATTCGATGATAACGATTTTCGAAATATTGTTGAATTGAAGGATAAAGGGAAATATTGCTCATTTGGCGATCAGAAATAAATCATATACTATGAGAGAAAACATCTTTTATTGTATTTGTACATTTTGTCGTTTGTAAGAATCGAAAATGTAACTTAATATGAAATGTTATTATTATTACAAAGCCTGTTTATTACAATCCGGTTGACATAGTCAGTAGTAAAAGTATTGGTATCTTACATGTACCCATTCATGTTGCTTTGATCAAGCAGAAAACTCGAAGAAAGGTTCAAATGTTACAAGGTGTTTACAAAGCACTTTGGATCGAAGTGACTGTCTATTCAATGAACTATACTATGTTCGACGTCTCTTATCTGTGCGTTTATCATGCCATCTTAGAGAGCATTTAAGTAAACTCAAAATCATCACTTAAACTTAAGTTCGAGCAAACAAGTTTAGTACGAGTTCATTTCTAGATCGCCAATGAACTTTGGTGCTAATACTTAAACTCAAATAGGCGGAATAATTTTGAATTTGAGCAAGAAATAATACTTTAGTATGTTGATACTTGACTTTTGGCATTAGGACACGAGATCCGTGGGTTCGAATCCCATGAGAAGCGGAATCTGCCTTGCGACCTTTCATTAATCCACATGCGGCGCGAGTACTGGCTGCGTATCCAGGAAGAAGAATCGAGAGTTATTTATATAAGTTGTAAGAACTTGTTGCACAATCGATCTGAAATAGATAGTTTAAACTTAACTAGATGCTCATACTTAAACTCAAGTCGAGAAATAATTTTGATTTCGAGCAAAATATCATACTTAAGTATGTTTATGCTTGTACTCAAGCTCAAAGTCGAGCAATACATTTGAATTTGTGAAAGACATCCTACTTAAGGTAGAATTCGGATTTAAGGTAGAGACCGAATAGTTCTGACCCCGACAGATGTATACAGAGAACGACCGAAGATATTCGACGAAAGAATTAGTTTCAAAAAGGCGGATTATGGGTATTCTACCCTAAGTATGTTTAGAGAATACAGGCCCGGATGTTTAATGACATACATCCCGTGCATTCGAAGTGTTTTTCAACCCGTTTCACTCAAAAGCGGAACAAAAACCCGCACCCAGTGAGATACGTTTGGCGTATGAATACAAATGAAGATATCACGCGGGCTTGTGGCATATTTGTCGTAAGCAAATAAATAAAAATAGGAAAACATCTTGATTTGTTTTGTATATACTATAAAATCTTCAAATTAAACAACGTAATCCGAGTAATTGAATTTTGCACATTCTCGCCCTTCTTATGTGAACAAATGTTTCACGACAGTTTAGATATTTTCGAATCGTACTCACCTTCATTGTATCGAAAATGAAACCTGGAGATTTACCAAATTGTTGACATAGCTGCATGATTCCGTCCTATAACTAAGGCACATGATGCAAAATATAAAAGGAAATAAACAGAAAACCGGTCTTATGGCTACATAAATAATTACAACTATAGATGCAAAACATTGCTCATCTCAGTCAGTTTAATCGAAATCGAAATCTGGTTTTTAAGAGATGAACCTTCTGTCCGATATTAAAGTAACTAATGCACAGAAGACAAAGTATAAAAAGGATATAAACAGACAAACTGTCTAATGGCTGCATACATGATTACATCTACAAATGCAAAACAGAACAGAACATGCATTTTATTGAACATGAATCTAATGCATAGTTATTTTCATGAATGAGAAATATGATTCAAGGTAACAAACACTCTCTCAATGATCACACTCTATGTATCTCTCCCTACATGTACCTATCTTTCACACACAATTACGCATAAAAGTCACATACACACATACACATGTATATAAATATAGATATGATACTTGTATCTGATTATACCAAATAAGGCAGATGTACATTTACATAACATAACATAAATTTCATTTCGAAATAGGTATCAAACATGGTATTGCTCATCGTCCATAACAATTACAAATTTACAATGACAAGTATTTGCATCAATTCAAATGGTAGCATTATTTAGAAAAGACAAAGAACAAAAACTTCTACAGTTAAAAACAAATAGATATTTAGTACAGTTTATTGAGTAACATTCCAAGTTACGGATGGTTTGATCTTTTTTAAAGCGCTATTTCTTTTACAAATGGAAGCCTCAAGTAAATCACTAGAAAAAAACACACCATTTTTTCTAACATGAGTTTATCGATCCCACAAAATCGATCCTACATATCCTTATTAGCCTAATGAATAGTGAAAGACTAATTCGAGTTGATTAGGTGTTTTTTTTTTTTTTTTTTATGTGAACTGTTAAGTATATGGATCAATTCATAATTGCGGAACTGTTCAATGAAGATTCCTGTCACCTTTGTAAAGTTCAAATATTTAACTCATCCTGTAGATGCATTTGTTCTATTCATTACGCACAACTTAACTTGCACTCACAAATTAATATGTATAACAAAAAATAAAAATAAACAAAAAACATATATGTAGTAATTTTTTCTATTTTTATGCAAAACTTAACATGCACCCATACACTTTATATGTATAACAAACATAAACAAATATAATTATGGTACATAGTTTTACGATGCAAGAGTTGTGTTGTGTTGTTATATGATAAAGGACTCACATACATTGAAGAAGCAATGGGGGTTGTGAATAACACAATAAACGTTTCGTTTCTAGTGTATTGTTGATGTTTATATGGGTTATACATCGCGTCAACAGTAATTCAGTAATGTTGCGATGACCGACTCTTAATGATGGAGGAAGACTCAACTTTCTAAAATGGCTGGTCAAGCCAGGTAGAACAATCGACATTGCGTAAGTCAGTCGGGAGACTACCTCTCTAATCTAAATGCCGTCACCGGGGTACCGTTTTACTAAACAGTTTACGCTTAAGATTTGCGTAAATCTAAAACAACAATTCCTCTTATTTCAATATTGGACGAAGCAATATTGCAAAGTGACACATCATTGGAATCGTCTCTCCGAGACGCTTCCAATGAAGTGCCACATTGCAACATTGTACTTTCATTGAAGATACTATCCATGTTTATCAATTATAACTTACGCAAACATTTTCCGTAAGTTGTTTAGTAAAACAGGCCCCGGGAATTGAACCCATGTAAAGAGGGGCTATGTGATTTCATTCTACTGCTTTATTACTTCTCTTGGCTCTTTATCGTTAGTACTTGTTCGAATCGTCTCAAGCTGACGATTTCTTCTCATATTTTGTGACAAAGTATGTATAAAACAGCCATATAACCCCCACCCTACACAGACCAATGTCTTATTCAATTTTATTTCTCTTTTGTAGGAGTCATGCACAACAAAAGCTCGACATGACCTCTTTTCTTCACGAGGATGCCCGAATGCGTCTACAGCAATTCGCAGCATCGGCCGCCGGCGGTGGCTACCTACAACCAAGTTTTCAGACGAGCAGCCTTCCCATCCAGTCCTCGTACAAACAGGCGTTTACAATCGACAACATAATCGGTCACGGACACAAAACAAGCGCCGCGCTGAGCCAGAGTTTACAAACTTCCCCACTTCCGGCGTTCGCTAGTCAGTTCACGGCCGGCCTGGTCCAAGGGTCTCCGAATGGCTACATGCTTCCGTATCCGAACTTAAGACAATCCGAAGCGGAGCTCTTGTCCACGCTCGCTTGTACGTACGGACAGGTGAACGGTTATTTAAATCCTCTCGACTACCGAAGTATTATAAAATCGTCGATGCACCATTCTCCCCCGATGCCGTTACCGATAAAACCGGCGGCTCTGCCCGCCATTTCTTTAGTGCATAGTCCGGAGGGTCTGGAAAAACCCGCCGTGAAACAGCCGTCTAATTATAGCATCGAGGCCATGTTGAAACCCTCGCCGGAAGCGGAAGTGGATAAAATTGTGAAATCGAGGCTGAGTGAAACGAACATAATTGACGTGGGGTCGGCCGATAGTAGATAGCATTTCATTGGCCAATTGTTTTTAGAGATTAAGATTCAAACTTTCTTTTTTGGTGTTTAAAGTATTTTGCATCGTTTTAAACGCAGGTCATGGTTTGAAATATGTCGTGTGTTTCATGTTTCTCAACACAAAATAGCGTTCATGAATCGCGGAGACATAGTATTTAAATGTTATCCTCGGTTAGCAACAATGGATTTTATCATTTCGTATTTCCACGTTCTATGTCCACATATATATTAATCGATTCTATCTCTAATTTAAAGACAATGTTTCCTCATCCTGATCTAATTTTGACTGGACGACTTAGGTAGTCTGTTTGGTTCATGGTTAGTCCGTATTCGTGTACACATGCATTGATATACTTCTCTTTGAATGATATTCTACACCGACCTTAACAGGGTTCAAAGCAAAAAGGAGATTTGACCACTTTGTTGTAGACGAATTTAGAAAACATTGTGGGAAAAGGAGAAACTGCTCGTAACGAGCAATTTCTCCATTTCCCACAATGTTTTCTGCCCTATAAGAAGATTATTTTCCAATTTCATCCCATTTTGAAATGTCGTCTGCAAACTATTTCAATTTGGGACAGTCAAAAATGTGTTGTTTGGGAAAGGGTTAACAGGGTTCAAAGACAGACCATAGCAGCTCACTCACAAAGGTGTAGGATTTGCTATGGTCTTGAAATGAACTATCGTTAAATGTTGTTTTTGTTTACGTGATCATAAGATTCGTTTCAATTGTCTAGTGTTCATTCATTCATTCATTCATTCATTCATTCATTCATTCATTCATTCATTCATTCATTCTAGTGTTGTAAGACGTGTTATTTTTCATGTTACATTATCGTTTAAGATTTAATTTCAGTTGCTTTTTATAAACACTTTCCGTATTATGTGTAATAAATTGTTTCGCCAATTGTCCTTGCAAAGGATTTAGTTTGTTTGTTTGTTTGTTAAACACAAGAAAGTCTCAGTAAGCTCTCTTGAAACGGTATATAAAAACTAAATATGCTTTTAAAATAACAGTTTGATAAATGAACAATCTGTTTTGCGTTTCAATGAATGATAATCATTGTTATTTCGGTAATGTTTTGGGATAAACACAATTTTATGACGATCTACGAATGTTTCTCGAAAAACATAAGCCACATTTGATCGGGTGCCACTGATTTTCTTCTAACATTGCCAACATTCGTATCAGAGTTTGTGATTGGTTCAATTTCAAAGCAACCGTTTTTGATAACAATAAGGCGAATGGTTTACTCCTGTAAGTGAAAAGGCTGTTAGATTCATTGTTGGCTTTGTAAATGAAGACAGTCGAATATTAGAAAAAGTGGCATAAAGTAGCATAAACAGCTAGTTTTTTTCTTTGCAAGAACCTTGAATATGATAAATAAATGTCATACTTTAGAAAACTCTTCTTAATGCCATCTTTTATCAATTCGTGAAATCAATAGTTTTTTTTTCTTTATTCTGGTTTATCCTTAAACATATACATTAAAAACGCATTTTCTTCCTGATGGATGTAACAATCATTTTTTATTTAAGAAGCATTACAATTATAATAAGTAGAACGTAGGGTAAAACAGAAGAAGTGTTGTTCTTTAGACAAGGGTGTCATTCTTTAACTAAACAATTGTGCCTTTGTATTACACACGCGTTAATTGATTTATGCTAATTAAGCAACTAGAAATCGGTGTTAAAAAAGACGCCATGCGAGGAACTAAAAATTGAAAATTACCTCTGGCTTCCGTGAGGCGAGAAAGGCTTCCCATCTCAATGTATCAATATTTGGTTTTCATTAAGAATAAATCGATGACGTATTTCCGGTGACAACACCGATAACCCTTCCCAGTCCGGAAAGGCTTTCTTGTCGTCTCCTTAACCCCCTTATTCTATAATTCCTAACCTAAAAGGCATGTGAACCATAATGTTTTAAGACCATTTGTCGCATGCAAACTTCTCCCTGCATCGGAATGGTTCCTACAAAAGTTAATGATCAAAAAGTGGTTTTTTTTTCGTTTGTTTTTGTATTGTAAGGAGTGGATAATGCCATCTTTTAATTTCCTTAATCCATAACACCTCACATAAGAGGCATATTGAGAAGAACTTTGTTAACCATTGTAACAAAAACAGAAATTGTTTTTCACTAGTGATTGTAACAACCAGTTTCGCTCTTTATCATAGCGGTTTCTACCAAAATCATGAACAAAATGTTCTTGGGTTTTTTTTAGTTTGGAATGGTATCTTACCATCCTTTTTTTACCTTACTAAATAACACATAACTCTTGACGCACCTGTAACCGAGAGCATTTAAGCGACAAGAACAGAATTGAGAAAGTACTTGTGAAAGGCAATTGTGGCAAGCATTTTCTCCCTTCTGCTCAATGCTTTTGGAATATTTTCTTTGAAATTCTTTTAATCAAAGTGATTTTTGATCTAGTTCATTCTTTATTCTACCGCTGTCTTTACCCCTTGTTTTATGATTCCATTCTTTTGATGCATCTATAGCAGAAGGCGTTTAAACCACATATATGTCCTCATCTTTTTTCTGTCATCAAAAGGTGTTGGTCATATTTCACTGTGTTTTTTATGTCTTCTACAACAGCTATTGTTTGGTTAGGATTTATGAAGAAAGAGGTTAAGCCAAAGTCAACTACAACTTGATTTTTCAATTGGTCGGCCATTCACCGGAAGTCGATACATCGGTCCGCCATCTTTGCCTCGTTTTCGCCATTGTTGTCTGGTTTCCGGTCTGACTATTAATCACGTATAAAACAAGAGCTCGGTGGAGTGGTGGCTATAAGAACTATTAATAGCTGTACTTGAACGAAATTTGGAACTGTTGCAGTTCAAAGCTGTATCACATTCTTATTGAGTCAGATGCTGCGATATCATGGCTAGAGTAGGGGACCTAGAGGTTAGGGTAGAGAACTTGTGACGGTGGTTAAGTTTCTCATGAGAGATAGACTTCTTGCTGAGTTATAGAATACGGATGGTTCTATCATGCTTGAACTTGCCAGCCTTTATGCCGAGATGTTGTGGGTCAACCTCCTTGTTTTTAGCTGGGTATCGCAATATAATTGTAAAACGCCATGTAAACCACAACAAACACGCTTAGTTCGAATTAAAGGAGATACATGGTCATTTCTCATTCAGATGAATTAAAGAAAGTTGACTTTCCCGTTTGCAAGGCGACACGTTCTTTCTTCATTCCTGTGTCGTTTTGGTTGAAAACAAAAACTTGTTAATTCGTAATTGTAAGGTGGTGGAGGTAGTAAGCTTTTATTGAAAACAAATTGTCAACATGCATAGAAAACGTATTTTAATGATGGCGATTTGACTTTTCGGTTGATTGCGTAAGATATATTCTATTAAGACAGAACGGGTGGAAAAATTGTTAGATTGTTTAGATATTGTTTTTACTTGGTCGGATGATATTGACTTTCGCGTCTAATATGGTCTCGTTTTCTGGTTTGTTCCCATCAACACTATCGCTTAAACACAGACCTCCGACGTTAACGACTTATTTTTCATGATCAAAAATGTAAGTGAATTAGCTCGTACATATATCAAAGAGTAAATAAACATGTTTATCGTAAGATGGGTGAATAAGTAATGTGTGAGAAAATGAACGTAAGAACAAGAAAATAGATGAAACATATAGGTATCACACATGTTCACATCAAATGATAGACATTCATTTATCCAAATTCGTCCGGTGTGGTTTGGTTATCGATTGGATAGATAGTTGTAAATAGATAAATGACTACATCTTAACATATGAATAAACGAATGAAATATGCCAATAACAAAATAATTCAACATGTTTGTGATTTAGAAAAAAAAAGGATTGATTGAAATTATGTGTTGCTTTGTTGATAAATGAGCGAATAAGAATAGAGGCACGAGAAAAGTAAATATAGAAAGCAGAAACCCCTAGATTTAGCATTCGTCGTTTCCCCGAGATATCCCGATATTTTCCGAAACATCCCGAGATCACTGTTCCGCACATTGTCAATTGACAAATTAGCGACATTGATCCGCTGTACGACAACTGCATTTACGACAATGATCGAGTTTACGATAACGGATACAGACACTATCAGCTTGGATTCGTCACTCAGCTGTCAGATTTAATTTCTTAAACCCTTACCCTGATGGGAACCTATTTGCATTTCTTTTTTAATCTTAGATTAACAAAGATGCGAGTTGTCGTCTGCAAACTCTTTTAATTTGGAACAGTCGAAAATTTGTTGTTTGGGAAAGGGTTAAAGCAGCCGCCCGTCTGTATGGCAGGAAAGCCGACAACTCGCCATCGTGTGCCCTTGACATCCGATCACGTGACAGACATGCGCATTAACTCACGTCCACTTGACAAATTGGAAAGCTCGTTGTTCTTCGTGTTTGGGGAAACAGATACCGTTGGTATTTGGCAATTGACAAGCAACGTTTTCGTGGTCTTTTGTAAAATACAGCCAACTCTTGATGCATCCTTTATAGGGAAATGTATGTTTGACCTATATGAAAAGCAACAGCAGATTATAGTAATGAAGTTTGATTTTGTAATGTATTTTTGGTACTTATGGTAGAAACCATTGGGACAAGGGGAGAAACGACTTGTTCCAAGCCATTTCTGCCTTTGTCACAATGGTGTCATATGTCTTCTAATGCAGATATGTAAACTTATAGCATACGAGGGGTGTTCGAAAAGTATCCGAAAACGTTCATTACTTATTTATTAATGCGAATATTCGAATGAAACTTTCAATGCAGAGACTTTGATATTCTTTGCACATAATCAAACAGAAAAAAACGATACAAATTGCTCTGGTGCACAATCCACAATCACTGTGGCAACGTCGGGTAACGAAGTCGAATTAGTTTGTCCGTATATTTGGAATGAGTGAATGGAATTACGCGATGACAAGATTCGTTGTTGTTTTATTTAGAAAGTGAATTATTTAAATGTTACCCTCTCGATGTAATGTTTACACGTTACTTCCTTCGTTTCAATTAAAATTGTTTTAACTAAAGAATTTTATTCATCAGTATATGGCTGATTTATTAAAAAGCCCAAGATGTGCTATATCATTTATATCATTTAAACACCACATTTGATCAAAGGTCGGGTATGTTAATAAAATACATGTCATACAGATGCACAATACCAATTTCCATGTTTGCCCAAAACAAGATGTTACTACAAAGCAATGAAAATATCCAGCCTGTGTAACATGTGCATTTTTCTGTTTAATAGTATAAAATCATTTTGAATGACAATCAATTTAATGATCAAAGTTCGCCTTTTTTATCTGAAGTGCAACACCCTGTTCGAGAGTGCATCATGGAAGTGCGTCGGCCATTTTGAAATTAAGATGTCGAATCACTTTATTACCAAAAGATTTTTTTTTTTTTAGGAAAACATTTTATAAAATATATTTTTCGAAGATAAGATTGGAACACATTGTTGTTTTAGATAATGTTTGTAAATAATAGGTCTTGCAGTTAAAAAATATGTTTCTTGAAGATAAGATTGGAACACATTGTTGTTTTAGATAATGTTTGTAAATAATAGGTCTTGCAGTTAAAAAATATGTTTCTTGAAGATAAGATTGGAACACATTGTTGTTTTAGATAATGTTTGTAAATAATAGGTCTTGCAGTTAAAAAATATGTTTCTTGAAGATAAGATTGGTACGCATTGTTGTTTTAGTTAATGTTTGTAAATAATGGATGTTGCTGTTCTGCAATGGCAAACTACATGTACACTGCTTTCCGCAATGATTCTCAGTGCTTGTTTCTTAATAAAGCATATTGGTCTAAATTATCGTATTTGACTCAGCTCCAGTTACCCAATCAATCTGTGATAGGGAAGACTGAGTATTTCAAACATCGGTATTTCCATGCCAAAAGCAATCTTGCAGTTGGAAAGAGCCGAAATTGCCCTACTGAAGTAAAGAAATACATACTGTGTAATGCTTGTTACATATCAGCGTTGGAGAATGTCAGTTTAGTTCAATAGTACCATTTTAAAAAACAAACCCCAAAAAAAACACAATCTATTGCGTTAGTTGAACAGTCTATGCAATTACACAAAGTCTTATCTACTACAGTCTTATAAAGGAACTATGAGATTTTAAACTACGAAGACGACGTGGCTTTAAGTTCTTGCCATTTAAGTTATGGAAATAAATACGTGAATTGCCATTCAACATAAGTCAAATGAATGTGTGAATAAAGAGATACATCCAAGTCGAATTCTTCGAACGATATTAAAACAAACCCGCCCTACCACAAAGTGGATTCATTAAACGACCGAACTCTTTACATTTAAATGCAAAACATATACGATAAGATATTGCTTTATTGGGGGCAATAAAAAAGGCTTCAAACCCAAATATTGACAATGTTAGCTGTTGACCTTAGCAATAAATCTCAAATTTACATAAACAATCGATCTTTTAAACACATCCTTCATGATAGAAGCTCTTCACTCCATAGGGTATTCTTAAACCACACCAGTCTGGTTGTGAGCCTTAGGTCTATCGGATATATTTGTAGAATGAAAATTATTCAACTTATTTCTATAACAGAGTTCACCTTTTAGAAATTCTCGAGAGTTTTAGGTAGAATATCCATAATCCGCTATATTGAAACTGATTCTTTCGTCAGATAACTTCGGTCGTTCACGGTATATTTCGGTTTGGGCTGATACTGTCAGTGTTCAAATAGTTTGGGATTGTTCAACGAATATTTTTTCAAATTAAAAGTACAGTCTAACTTGTGTTAGGTAACCACACTTTTAAGCAGTCAACCTGCCTTAAACAACCACTACAGAAAGTCCCATTGTTAGATTTATAGTGTACATCAATTTGTGTTAAGCAGCCAACCGGCCTTAAACAGCCAATTTACTCTGTCCCATAGGCTGGCCTCTTAACTCAAGTTTGACTGTACTTTTAACTAGAAAATTTAGTTCCATGCTTGTAGCACAGATGATTTTCCAATACTACAGGAATAGGTTCATGAGTATTTGTGATTGTGCATCTCTGAATATATTCACATTAGGAATCTTACTAACTAGAAAACTTAGTTCCATGCTTTTAACAGAAAATATGTTCCAATGATATTGCTTTCATCAAACTGTTCTTTCTACAAGAATACCATCATTCGTATTTGTAATTGTAAATAAAGATTAATAAATGACGGTTGTAATCCATGATTGCTTCAGAGATGGTAAGGGTTCTCGGGTTGAGATTCAATTTTGGTGGATTGACTTCAAACGCGGTTGATGTGAAAATAAAGTAACTTTATTGACAATTTACAGGGACCTTCTTTACACTTCATTAATGATTGCCACTTTGAAGAAGGGGGTTGGTATTTATAGCTACCTTATCTGAAAAATGTGTAAATAGAATTGGAAAACCTAAAAGAAGGGAAATATAGAGAGAAATTTCACTGCATTGATTCATGTTGAAAATACGAATTTGAGTTTCGATGGTGTCTTGGGATTCGCTTTTTACTTCAGTGTTCCCATTGTGTTAATATTATACTATGGTCTGAAAAAGTAATTTACGAATGGACCATGTACTCCATCAAGCTCGGTGGTTTCGATGTGCATCATTTGTAAGGAAAAGCCATTATCCTACTAAAAAACGAAGAATTTTGCAAAGTAGGAACAGTTACTGGCGACACTTAAAGACATACTGTAACTGTACTTTCGATTTTATATTTATTCACACAAATATGCTGTTGGGAAAGGAGAACTTGTTCTTATCGTTCGATTCAATTTATGTTTTAATTTTTTTGGGAAAACTTATTTGCTAAGTGATTTTGGTCGGGAATGTAAAAATGAATGACATCGTTTCGTTTGCCACTTTGGTTAATAAATGAATTTGTGTTGCATATGAAAATGTGTCTCGTTGTTTGCAATGCAGCTAGGCTATAAGTCAAAGGTTCAATTCTGTACGATATACAATGTTTATGTTGTTTAGATTCTTAAATTGTTAATCTCGATAAAAGCCGAGGAAATGTAGTTTATGTCATCTATATACTCTAAATAACCATCTATGCTTTACGATTCTTTAAACAAGGGAGAAAATCCTTAAACCAATCGCTGATGTTTATAAACAAAAAAGCATAGATTTGCTACCAAATTGAGGACCTAGAAATAGTGTCAAACATTTTATTACATCTATTGTGTCAAGTCATATACCATACAACATCCAACATGTAACGTGTGAAGCAAGTTTGCATGCTTCATTGTCTTCGTCCAGTTTATTTCTATTTTCTTTATCACTAACAATGTCTGATCAAGTCCAAACCATGCAACCTCGAGGCTGCATTGTCTGTAAACGAAAGGAATGTCCCCATTAACATGGGGGGTGGACAAACAGCATTAAGCACCCATGATTACTACGCAAGGAGATTATCAAACACATCCGACAAAAGAGCATCAATTTACTACAAAGACGCGAAAGTCAACAAAATTGAATACATGTTTACTCTTTAATTGTTGCTTCGCCATGAACTCACTCGTTAACCCTGGGACCATCACCCGGCCGTATTCATCGAAAAATACATCAATTTACAATGTTTCACGAATTTCAAAGACCCCTTTAATTTCATGCTGGTTTTGCTATTTTACCTCAAACGGACTGGTCCCATCTTACGCAGCTAATCTGGTCAATTATTTGCTTTACCCAAGTGCTACTACAACTATGTTCATGAAACTGGTCATTTTGAAATACCGGTTGTATCTTGGGGTTCGATGTATAAATGGCTCTTTGTCATAGATTGTCCCATAAATTATCTGCCTCTAAGTGGGATTGCATCTTTTCTCATGTTTCTTTTTCATGTGTCTATTCCTTGGTACAAAGTATAGATAATAAGTTGGACTTCTTTGCGTTTGAACTTATGAATAACGTTACGATTCATGAAATATATACCTAAGTGTTACATTTGTTGGCTTAACTAAGGTCATACTTGTCGTCAACATTGAAAACTAAGCGTATCAAACTTATAAATGCGTTTTATCTGAATCAAAGACATGCGTGATACTTGTTTTATTTTGGTTTTTATATCAATACCTCTTACTTGAAAACAAGGTTTGTCGCCCAACACATTGTTTCATACCGGCTTAACACATGGCCAACAAGTGGAAACCCAAATTGCGTGTTGGTTTGATAAGTATTTAAAGTGAAATTGTTAAGGGTTGTCCAACGAATTCGCCACACATATCCAGTACCGATGACCAAATAACTTAAATGTCCGAAACCGTGTCAGATACTCCGGAAAAGAGCTACCCACGGGGTAGGGTGTGGTCGAGCACACGCAATAAGGTTAAACGGTAAATGTAACCACCCATTATAGTATGTCGTCATTGCGCTTCTTGTACAATGCAAGGGCTATCCGAACATTTTGAATACAAAAAATGGAACCAGATCAAATCGCTGGTTTCCTGCTTGACGCTGTGTGGAGATATTGAAACAAAATCTGACAACTGAAAGTATGTTTTGTGGCTCAAATCCCGGGACGGATGGATTTGATGTTTCATACGGGTTTTTTGAGGTATTTTCAATAGACAAACAGTTCTACAGAAATATTTGTTTATGCCATGTGATTTGCGAGTTTTAAAATCTTGCTTAGCTATGTCAGTGCATTTCGAACTTCCCGAATGATTGCAGATATAATGTAAAAATAATACACGTATTGATTAAAGGTTCTTGTTAGGAAATTTGGAAGTTAATTAGCTAATAATTTCTATAACACTGTACAACAGCTGTATTATCACATGCTACGCACTGTCAATAGTCATTGAAAGCAAAATCAGTTCTTTTTTTTTTTAAATTTTCAAAGTAGCCTATGTATAGAGTGAATTAACATGGGTTTTTTTTATCCCAAAAGCGTGACATAGTTTTGGAGTTGTTCTGCATATAAACTTTACTTATTCATAGGTGAATCAATTACTTAGTTTTTGAATGAGTTCGGTGTGAAGTATTGATTCGCACGAGCTAATCAGACTGACTGAGTTAGGTTTTACAGGTCACCATTCGAGAGGTAAAAAAATCAAATTGAATAAAAACAAGATGAGAAAAAAAAAACATCATTACTTTCCCGTGAGTCGACTCCAATGCTCGAAAGACGAGATTTGCGAATAAAAAGATAACCGTATGACGCTGTTAACTATTTATTAATATTAACAGCGGGGTCGGTTTCTAAACTATCAAAATGCCTCGCTTGGTTTGAAAATTCAACACAGACAATACGGGAAGCAGTGGGCCGCCCTGCTTTACGCATAAACTTCGGGGATAAGTGAGTCAGGGACGGGGAGGGTAGAAACTGATACATGTATACGAAACGATGTACACAAGTATCGGTTGTACTGTTAGGATTGTGTGA
Organism: Cerastoderma edule; assembly: GCA_947846245.1. Lineage (NCBI taxonomy): Eukaryota > Metazoa > Mollusca > Bivalvia > Cardiida > Cardiidae > Cerastoderma > Cerastoderma edule. The sequence continues at coordinate 33,331,892 of OX401412.1, forward strand.
AATGTGTGAACACAGATCCGAATGTCCCGTCCAAAAAAAGGCTGATCTGTATCGGTACTTGCGTGTATTTATTTATATTTAGGCTTTCGTGGTATGTTTCCGCAATTAAGATCAATAATAAGGCATCTTCATGTTAAGTTCCTTACCGAAACTAACCAGGATTTGTTGTGTTGATTGCAGAAAGTTTCTTCTTTAAAGAAAAATGGGGGAAAATCTAGTCAGAAAAGCTTCTCTTTTTTCCAACAGAGACATATATCATACTAAAAGAATACTTTCTTGCTCCATCAAAGTATCAAATAATCATCAGAAAAAAAAAAGATTTTTCCCTTGGTTTGACACACCGTTATACGATACTTTGACAAAAGAAAAAATGCTCGCTTTAAGCATTTCTTTAGCAATGGTTTCTATCCAATAAAATGGATGTTTCCACGCTATTTTGTCGACTGCATTACTTTCAATTTTGAACAGGCTCACATTTTCATGTGGAAAATGAGGAAATATATACACCCAGTCTCACTGTCGTTTTCTTGTGTTATGTCTTGCTTCTGACAAACCAGACGATAATGGAAAAAGCAAATATGATTGATATCAGGTTTCTTCAATGTGTTTTTCTCAAGTTATAGAGGAAAAAAAGAAACGCCAGTGCGATCATCATTCACCGCTGAAGTCATGCATAAAGCGCACTCGATGGTAAGGATTAGTCGATGAATGGAGTTCGAGGTTGTGTAGTGGTAAGAGTCGAGGACTTGCATCCATACAACCTGGGTTCGATTCTTTTCCACAATAGCGGTCGAATATCTAACTGTGGAATGTAAAGGTGGGCTAGTCATTTGCAAAGCCTGGTTGAGAATTCTTGAGAACAGAATAGAGAGTGATAGATCAGATTATTAGGATTGTTGCACAATTAATATAAAATGAATAAGTTGAATAAGTTTAACAGAATTATCGGATAAACGATACTTTTTTGCGTGTTGCAACTTTCTTAATGTTGATAATGAATTAAAGCTCATATTTGGATAATCTGTGTTTGTATAAGCATTGATAAACTTTGATAATCCTTTCCTATGGGTAAGATATATAAAGGCAGTGTTGAACATAAACTAGAAGATAAAACTCGTCATTAAACAATATAGTTTAATATACAGAAAAATGTCTCTGAATGCTTCTTTCTCATCTCGTGGTGAATTATGAGTGATAATAATGTGTCCCTTGTAGAATGATTTTTGTTTTTGTAGTAGAGGTTTTATTATCGTAATGTTTCTTATCACTTAAAGATCTTGTTAACGATGAGTGGTTTAACTAATAAGAAGGGAAACTGGATTTTGGGGAGAGAGATTCTTCACACCTGTGGGAAAAGTCAACCACCATTGAAACCGTGTATAAATATTTACATAAAAATTACCATATTAAACATACTTCTTACGGGTTGGTGCAAAATAGATGTATCGGTGTTTGTTTATAGTTATGACGATAGGTAATATGAAAATCGAAAACGATAAATGAAAGTTGTTTTTTGTAAAGTAAGCTTAATCAATGACGGCAACAGTGTGCCTGCCCCTTTTAGTAAAAAACAAAAATGTTATTCAAACTAAATGTCTTGGAAACAATAAAAGGATACTTATGTTACTTTAAGAATATTAGATTCATATACATAGTAATATGCATATTTTGGTATATTCGTAATCATCTATCGAAGATAAATTCAAAACACTTCTCTGTGAACAACGACCGAGCACAAAATTTAATGGTCGCATCTGTAAGCAAACAAAATAACGACGTTTATTATTTTGCCAATTAAAAAACACCCTGACAATAAAAGGAAAATTACCTTGAAGAAAATCCTGTAATATACGCAATAATAATCGTAATCCATATATTATGCTATGGATATTCCAGGGGAATTAAGTAATTACGAGACATTTGACTAGATCCACGTATCTTTAACCCTTATAGTGCTGGAACCGGCTTCGTGCTTATGCAAATAGGTTGGATCCAGGCCTGTGATCTTACCTGTTTGCTTCACTGAGTATCTTTCCTCATCAAAATTAAGCAGGTATTTAAGGCTTTGAAGAGCAGAGACACAAAAATCCACTTATAGATAATTGCTCACCAGTCCAAGGGTTAATTTCTAAATTGTTTCTTTCGAATCTTTCTTTGATTTTGTCTGCAAATTATTTCAATTTAGACCTTTATCAAACTAACCATTTGACAAAGATACCAGATAAAAATATTTGGATACGTATCACTTTCAATGAAATAAGTTTTAAAACTATCAATTCGAGCTAGTTTATTTTACCATCGATTTGCTATCGTGAAACTGACATATTCGCCATATTATTTACAGTAAATGGAATGGAATAATCTTATTAAGCCGTTACAAGCCGAAAGCAGGTTTTTGTGTTGTGTCTAATCCTAAACTAAATATCGCTATTCGTTACACTGCATGCTTGCATGGCAAACAGCCATAGGTGCAGTACAGAAATAACCTGTGGTGATTAAATTAACCCTTATTGTGCTGGAATCGAATTCATGCCTATGCAAACAGGTTAGATCCAGGCCAGCCGCCAAGTAAATTGGCAGCTAGCCTGTGATCTTACCTGTTTGCTAGTCTGAGTTTCTTTCCTCATTAAAATAAAGAAGATATTTAAAGTTTTGGCAAACAGACGACATAAAATCTATTTTTTTGCAAATTACCCAGCATTATATTAATCAACCGCTCATCAATGTGCAGTACGCTTTTCAAATGTTTCCGAATAGTATACTATTCGTCCCCTCTTGCTTTTTCGACTCTTTTACGGTTAATTTAACCGAATGATTCTTATTTCTTTAATCTGCTACATTGATTACCATTGCATTAGTTTGTATTTCATTTTCCACTGGAAGCAAAACTCGTTTTTAGTTATTTGATGTGTGTTTACAGTTAATTTACATGTATTTTAATCCAAAAGCGTGACATTGCTTTTAAGATTGATGCTTCCTGCATCAATTAGGCTTTCAAAAGATACTTCTAATTAGATATCAACAACAGTACAAAACTGTATTGTTTCAACGACATACTTTTAAACCTTCAAATTTTCTCTTCTATGAACAAGCAAATTTAAAGGTGTTAAGAATAACGAAACATTCTAACAATTTGGTCACTTGCAATTTCTGGTTTAAAGACCTTCTTTAAAGGGACTTACTCAGAGAATTGTGGTCAGGAATTGATAAACGTGTTAAAAGTGAGCCTTCTCAACTGTCAGCGCTTCTATTGCAAAGCCAGTTTATAAATTAACGCAGGAATTCCTTCTAGCGACCTTGTTAACGTCATGTGACAAAAACGGCTTAACGTTTCCGAAGACCCACACGACAATGCAATCTAAAATAGCACCTCTTATTAAAAGTTTAGCTCTTTGTTAACAAAATAAACCCGTTTAAACGGTTTGCAAAATCTGCAATACTAGTGTTCTATGTCTTTTTTGTACGATTATATACAAGGTTAGAAAGCTGTCAATAATATCATCCAAAAAGTTAAAATCCAATTCTGTGAGAAAGTCGTTTTAAGAAAACGGATTTCAACATTACTCATTTAACCCATTACCAAACAAAAACGACATTTGACCAGTTTGTTGCAGACGAGTCTGAAATAATATTGTGGGGAAAAGGAGAAATTGCTCGTCATTTTTCCCAAAATGTTTTCTACCTTACCAGAAGATTATTTTTCAAATTTCATCAACTTTGAAATATCGTCTGAAAACTCCTTCAATTTGGGACAGTCGAACATTTTGGCGTTTGGTAAAGGGTTAAGCTGTACAATGCGGCAATTAAAGCTCGTTATGACCCCCTCAAAGTGTCGGATATCCCCTTGGATAGCTCGCTGTCCCGGAAACACCAGGTCCCCGTGCCTAATGCCCCGAGTCCGCAGTGACGATTCGCCTTCGCTCGGAGACACATTATTGACTGTAAAAACGTGTATAACATTGTAGAGACTTTAGAGATACAGCCATGAAATTCGTAACGTTTACATCATTTCCGGTTGTGTTGTAGTTCGCTTAAATTTTAGTGATTTTAGGTGTTAATCCCTTTCGCAATTTTGGAAGCCAGAAAACAAGATGTTATTACATTATTGACTGCAAAATTGTGTATAACATTGTAAAGAAAAAAAACATGATATTCGCGACGTTGATGTCATTTCCGGCTGTGTTGTAATTCGCTTCCGGTTCCGGTTATGTGATTTTGGGTTGTTATTTCCCTTTCGTAATGTTGAAAGCCAGAAAACAAGGTGTTTTTTGCATAATTCCTCACGGATTCTTGAAATTGATATTCCTGTCCATAAGTAGTACTTTGATTTTAGATTCTCTTGTTGTATGTTTACAAAATCAAATTTTAAAGTGCCATCCCAATGCGCTTGCGCGCGGTATTTCTCTTCCGGGTCCAGAAACGAATAGGCGTCACTTCCCTTAGAGTCAGCCAATTCTTTTTCAAAAAAGAAATCCCCAAATGTTTACCCAAAATCCTCTCCAGACGAATTGTCTTCCGTGACAAAATGGCGACGCCGAGACTGTGCCGCCTTCATTGTGCCCTTCGCCGGACGTTGTGTTTGTGCTGTGACTGGAAACCATTTCGAGAACCAGACAATCGCCGGGTCGAGTGGGCCGGCTCTCTCGCTGGAACCCGGCTTTTGTTTCCTTGACAAATATTAGCACCACTTAAGTTAATGAGCCGGAAGACATCACTTCATTACATTTTCGTTATTTCGCCGGTTTCGCCTGGTCTAGACCCTCTCCTCCTCTCTCTTTTTCGAATGCTCTTTCTTTTTCTCTTTTTGCTCTCTATACATTTTATGTCAGTTTTTCTCGATTTTCCTTCTGTAGGTCTGTGTGTGTTTGTTTATACCTCTGCATTTTCTTCCTTTTTCAATCGTCAGTCTGTTTTCATCCTCTTAATCACTTTAACTTTTCTCTATTGACACTTTCTTCATATTTCATTTGTTGTATGTCTTACAATCAATATTTTCGATACAAAGTGGCAAGTCGGTTTGGCAAGGCGCTTCCTTCCTAAAAATATTAAACCGTTCATCCCATATAGACCATATCATGCGTTTGGGCATGTCCGTTGTAGAGTTTATCGTTTACGGTTTCTCTGTGGCAATCTTCCGGTTCGGGATTGTTCCGACCATAAGTATGCTGTTTAAAAGCGAAAACCCCGTATGGTAGATGGTTCATTTTTGTAAAATAAAAAAAAAACCGACTTAAAACGCTTTCCGACAGACACCATTTAAAAATAGTCTAACTCAGAGAGAATTTATTCCTTTTAGGTAAAATGCAAGTTATCGTTTTAATATCGGTCCTACCTGTCATTCTTGGTACTTGGGTACTTATTAGCTTGGAGTTATTACCCAGGGTATCGTTTTACAAAACAACTCACGGAAAATATTTACGTAAGTGATAATTGATAAACATGGATAGTATCTTCAATGAAGGTACACTATTGCAATGTGACACGTCATTGGAAGCGTCTCGGAGAGACGATTCCAATGATGTGTTACTTTGCAATATTTCTTAGCCCACCATTGATTAAAGAGGAATTGTTGTTTTAGACTTACGCAAATCTTAAGCGTAAACTGTTTAGTAAAACGGTACCCTGGCCTGTGTGTATACCCTGCTATAGGTACTTAGTTTCAATTAAGAGGAATGGGTAGTTTTGCATTGGATTTTATGGAGTATTGATATTGTGAGATGCCAGTGTGATGTAGATGCAAATTGTTGAGTTGGAGTTTAACCCCAACCGAACAAAACAGTTCTTCGTAGACAAAATCTTGATCCCTTGATAAGATTAGTTTGAAATAATGGTTCTTCACATTTAGCTGGATTTAAATGATGTTTCTTGCATACATGAACTTGTGAGCCATATGGGAACTTTACATTCATTACTTTCTATTGAGATTGCTCTTGTTTTTCCAGTTGCGATTCCATACCGAATAACCCAATATTTTTACTACACGAAAAGAACTTTGCAGCTTTTTGCACAGTGATGTTGTCATTAAAGTGAGCAAGTCAGCCAGCTTTGCAATGCCCTAGATAATATTGTTGACAATACAAGGTTTTATAGTATAGGACATTTTTGAAGAAACAATACGCATTTCATCAATTTTTTACAGAAAATGATGACCAATTAAAAGATAAAGTCGTTATTACACATGTCATAGTGTGAAAAAAGAAAGATATTTGTTCTTACACAATGAACAATGAAATATCATTTCCTAAGGAAACATTTTTTTTTTTACTAATTTGGATTACAAGGCCTTGTGTTTTATATGTAAATAAGAATTATGACAGGGAACAGGATACTTTACGGATAAGGTATGATTTTAACAAAGTCTTACGCAACACCTACTATAATTGCTGTCGATGCATGTTTTCCATTAGATACTTCATTAATTTTCAATTAATGAATTTAACCTATGCACAACGATTTCCCTCAGCTTAAAACTTCAAACCTTTACTTGTTACAAATTACCAACACCGTCTTATGAGGTTTTTCAATTAGGACTCATTTCTAAATTCCAATTGAGGTCGGAGGTTACACATTTGTCCCTCCATTTTTGGCTTGACTCAGCTTGTACCATTATTTCGAACAGACAGCACATTTTAGAATCAATCGGAGAAACATCGTCCCGGTGAGCTCGTGTAACACGATACTCCTGTACACACAGACCTGCAACCAGACTAGATAATAAATACCCGAAACCCAACCCGGTAACCCGCCTGCATTCGTGTCACGTGATAGCAGCTCAGACGCGACCCCTGGTGGTGGTATGGATGGAAACCCCGGGTCTGGGGCCAGGAGTCAACTGGGTGTTGAAAAATTAACCCGGGGCCGCACCCTTGTGAAAGCTTGTGCGCGTATGGCCGTGATGGAGTGTTTTGACAAGCGTTCGGTATAACTTATGTCGATAATGGGGATTCTGACACCTTCGTATCGCTCAAATTGAAAATAAACAAGTTTGGGTGACAAATTCGGAAACCCAATACAGCGACCATCGAGCTACTGGTGTTTGAACGGATTTGCTCGTTTTTGAGGTTTGTCGATAGAGTTAGACTCTACGTGGCCTAGTGGTTAGAGTACATAACTTATCGCATGGTCAAGCCTCACCTCGTGGGTTCAAATCCCGGTGTAGGCATTTGGATTTATATGAGAGGAATTGCCTCCTACTGACATACAGAATTCCGATGGGTTTACCTGGCTTGAACAGCCATTGTTGGCAGTTGAGTATGGGGTTTTCCTCTATTAATAAAGGTCAGACATCGCAACATAACTGGAATAATATAGACGCGATATAAAACCAATATGAATAGAATAAATTGAGTCAGGCTGTTTTCAGATGTGGAATAATTCATCTTACCCGAGATTGAAACTACATCAGGTTTTTGCCTTGACAAATATTTCTATTTCTACCCCTTTTCACACACATACTGCGGGAATGTATAGAAATCCCTATAGAGAAAGCGATAGGTTCTCCAGGACTGAATTAAGTAAACTTTGCATTAAGGAGGAAGACTTCTGGTGTAATTTCTTTAAACAAACTACAAATCTGTATTTAAAGCATATACCATTGTTATCATCAAGTATATTATATATATAAAAGAAGAGCAGAACTTCACTTCGACAAGTCTTCAAACACATGCGATACACTTCTTCATTTGAACTTTTTGTTATAAATCAGCCAATTTTCAGATTTTCTCGCACAGAGTGATTAAATACCAAATAGATCTTTATAAGTTAATCTTGGGTATTTTCCATTCAAATGAATGAAAATGGTATTCAAATAAAACTGCTCAAATAGCGCACATCATACGTTTAATCTATTTACAAACATTTCATCCGAATTTACTTAAGTCAAATGAACACCCCGTATTTAGGGTTGATTAAGCACCCAATTCGGCAGCAATAATGCTTCAAACATTACCCGTATATCTTGCTACTGTTTGAAATACCATGCGCCTCGATAGAGGCAATAAATATACTTGCTAAATCATGCAGAATTGTACGGGGCTATGTGTGCGACCGAGGAATAAACCAGGGTCAGAATCCGATGGTACGTTCGCTGATAGGAAAATGCATGGATAAAGTTTTAAATTCTACAAAATAAAATATAATTCCTGTTCATAGGTTCTTGTAGCTAACTTGGAACAGATATATTTCGATTGATCGAAATTAACAAGTATGCTTTTATGTAACGTTTCCTGATATGTATATATGGTCACATTCATTGTTGTTTATTAAGATAGACCAAAGAAATCTTACATAGTACTGGTGAATCCAGGAAATATGTAGCATAACTGAAACATTGTTGACACAGCGTAAAACCAAATATAAACAAACGAATCTTTAAAATGCACATACATAAGGATTCCCGGCTGAACCAACTGGAAGATTGGTCGGTGCATGGACTGATCAAGATTTATCTTTATAAGCATGGCTATCCTCCAATGGTATGGTTTTCTCATAGGTCGCCTTGTATATAAATATTTGAACATTAACTCTTTTGGTGGTTAATTCGCATTATTAATGCTTGACAATTGGATACAGCCTCGAAAGACGCCGAATTCAAAGAAGATATTTTCTAAACTTGAATAATCATTTGCCAGTCCTCTTTCATAATTGTGCATGAATCCTACTGCTTTTGATTTATATTCAAGACTTGGTAATATCATTTATTCATCCTAAATGATTCAACGTGATGCATCGTTAGATACAATTCCTTACAATGTATTAAAACCTATTTGAACGATTTACTCCTAGAAGGAATTCGAGAAAATTTCCAATAAAGAAAAGGGTTGGGTATCTTTCAGGTTAATTCGAACGTAAACTGTTTACAAGAAAAAAAGTAGTTTACTCGCTCAGGAATTGATCCGCACCTTAATCGACCTTTATTGACGTATAATACGCACTTTGCCTTGCGGAAGATCAAAGGCGAAAACTGTCATACTTATTTTCCGTCTTGTTAGTCCCTTATAAGAGTCTATAGAGCCCGCGTTCCATTAACTTCGAGGTTAAGAAACCTCGAAATGTCGAAATGAAGTGTAGCATTTATCGAATTCGGAGTCATGTCGTTAGGAAATGGGAATTTTTCTAGTTAATATCATGCATACGGATAACACGATAGTTAGAATTTTGAAGAATCTTGGTTGGATGTGTTCGAATAAGAAGTTAATCATCTTATTAGAATGTATATGCTTTTGATTAAGTCATGCGTCTTTATTCTGGTCAATGAATAAAACAATACGAGGGTTCAATGCAAAATTATAGTAAGTGCTTCACAAACATGAAGCACTTACTATAGTATTGCATTGAACCCTCGAATTACGGTTGGCATATAAGTACCTTTTGTGGTTGGCTTATAACAGTGCATTATAACATAAAACTGAAATACATTCTCATTAATAGTTTTAAGTTCTAATGCTACGACCGGCTCATAATGAATGGTTGAATACCAAATACATGTCAGAAAGGGCCTGTCAAGATAACTAAAAGCATTGATATTCCGTTAGTTACCAAAAAGAAAAGTTGACGGTTTTCGTGTGATATATTATAGCTTCATTGAGACATTTGTTTATTTGTAACTAAAGTTGAACTGGTTTAAGCTTGTTGGTTCAGATAATATAAATTAAACTCCAAAAAAAACGAAACGCGAATTACGACAAACAACTTATATACTTCTGATAACGATTTTAACATTATCAGAATAGTATACTGTATTCTTAAAAGATTTCGACTCTTATGTTTACTTTCTTTTTTACTAAGTGTACTTATGGTGTGTTTCTAGACACCCCCTTTCCTAATGTTTGTTTCGTATTCACAAATTAGGTGAAAGAAAACGTCTTTACCATTGAAGGAATTTAAAGACGAGCAACTCCTTTCTTTTTGTTCTTCATTTCTTGTTTACCAATGTGAAAACAGAAGCTCATTGCTTGATACCACGTTTTCAGACAGAATAATGGGAACACCGTTTTATGTCATAAGTTTGAGCTTTTTTTTTTATTATATAGTTACCATATCCCTGATCGTAAGGTAATGTGTAGGGCCTGATATATCGACTTCGATCGACCTACTCTGATGGTGCAGACCAATCCGAGTCGACCTGATCCAGTCTGATTCGTCTGCGAATCTTCTTTCTGCGTGTTTGTGGGTGCTAATAACGGGGTGTGTAATTCGCACGCTTTTAATTTACTCCTGATTTGTTTGACAAGCACCGAGTAGATCCGAACATAAAATTCCCCGGGATTCGATTAGCTGGGGACTGCGCACGCTAGACGGCGCGTTTGCGCAGACGCGTATTGACTGAACGGCGCATGCTTAGCGTCAAACGTCACGTGATTGGCTTTAATTCCCCCGAAAAAGCCCGTAAACCCTAAATTGTTGCTTTTCTTGCCCCTAATACTAATACCAATTATTCAAATCCAATATGGTTTATTCGCTTCTGGTTTACTTTGCTTTACTTCGTCGGGACAACAAATATTGTTCTTTATAACTCGGTTTTAGTATCGCCGGCGCGCATGCCTTGAATAATAATCTCCCATCTCCGTCTATTGATTTAAAACTTTGGACACATCGCCGGTTGAATTTTAAGAAGTTTGGATCTTAAATCGAGTATCTGTTTAACCAATCTACACTCATTCGTGGTGTTTGGATATCCCTTATCGAACAATCCTTTTGATATAAACTCTTGAAGATTTGTCAAAACTGCATTTATGATAATGTCAAAGATGAAATATATTGTGTCCTAAAGGTAATCAGCGCAGATAGAAACGTTGTCTACGTTGAGGATGGCAGGCTAGAATGGTTGGTAAACATGCTTGGATAGAGAAACAAAAAACAAACATTCGTTATCAAAAAGTAAAAAACGAAATATCCGTTTATATCAATATACTTTCGACAACTCTTGTATTAAATCCCACGTAAAACATGTAACATGGATGTAAAATACATTGCGTGATTTAGTTTTATAAAACAGATACAAAAATGATAATCAAAATTTACGCAGAGTTTTAACAGATTTATCTTTCTTGTTTGAAGGAGGAATGTGCTGTCTAGTGTTTACTTCGACATTTTAAATAAAAAGCTTCTCAAATAATCTTCACGGCACTTGAAAATGTCTCTTGGTTATGCATAAGGTCACTTAGGAACAATGCTTCATGTTTCCCCAAGAGTACAGATTGTTGAACAGACAACATTTGATAAAGGTGAACTGTTGAAGAAAAACAACTTAATACATTTAGCACAAGTTTAAGCAATTACATTTCAATTGCTTGTGAAGAATTGGTATCTAGATAAAGTGTCAATGTACGCATACCCATCACAAACTGATCCGTGATTTGTAGCAACATGTGTGTATCTTGTTGAGAAATTCTTCCAGTAGAACTACTTACCAAACAGAATGTTTTTCTTTCAGATTGGCCGGATATGTGTGCATCTTGTAGATGGAATATTCAAGTAGCACAACATACTTAGTAAATGAAATGTTTTCATTTTAGATGGGCCAGATTGATCCACCATTGCTTGGACGAAATTACACGCATTTAAGCTGAAGATGGGGCAAGTAATCAAATGGTAGGTGGTCCTTACCTTTTCACAACAGTGGTTTGCAATGATAAATTCGGATAAACATGCATTACATTGTTGATGGTAAGTTCGAGGGTCGTTTGGCAAAGAGTAATCCATCTGGTGGGAATTTATACAGGGATTTATCAAAGAGCAAGTGTAATCGGCGTTTTCGTGCAAATCGTGGCAATTTGCATATGAATTACATACTTGACACATCACGGGGAAAGTAGAATTGATAGAGAGAGATCGGACATTGCCGTTTAGATAGGCTTATCATAGTCGAAACTGTTTTTGATGTTTGAGTTTTATTGTTTATAAAAGTTATTGCCGCTCTTGAGAATAGACTCTGATAAGACTTGATATATTTATTTATAATAAGACGTATAAGAGTTATGCACGCTGATTTTGGGGTAAACGTTTTGTGTTATAATAATATTGCAGCCTTTTCTGCTTTTCTCACGCTGCGATGTAAACAATGATCCGTCATAATTACCATTCGCAGTTGATAACATAATGTGTACAGTGTGGCCATTTTAAAGATAAAAGGATTCTTGGTGTAGCTTTTTTCATATTGCCTTCCCGCCTTTAACACAATGTGCACATGAGGGATTTCACAAACACGCTGCCGAAAGTATATATTCACCTTGAAGTGCCTTATATCATTACACTGTTGGAAGACTGATAATAATGTTGGGAAAAGGTTCGAAAAAATGAGAAGTTGCTCATACCGAGCAATTTCTCATTTTATCGACCCGTTTCCACCATTTTCAGGCAGACGAATTGGTGGTTATTTCTGTACCCTTGTCGACACATGAAGCGTTCGCCTCAGAATGCTGGGTAATTTCCAAAACCTTAAATAGCTGCTTAATTGTGTTGAGGAAAGATGCTCAGGGTAGCAAACAGGTTAATTACAGGGCAGCCACCAATTCACTTGGGGGCTGGCCTGGATTTAACCTGTTTGCATAAGCATGAAGTAGATTCCACCACTATAAGGGTTTATGTCTACCCATTAAAACTCATATTTTGCATTGTTGTGTAAGTACAAATTCGACTGCTTAGAAAGGTTTGAGTAATGTGCACACTCTTGATAGATACGTTAAAGATACTTGTTTACAGAAGAGAACATTTGAAAGTCAAAATAAAATGTTTTGGTTGAAACAATACAGTTTTTATATTGTTATATAATTAAAAGTAGCTATTAAAAGCATGAGTAATTCAGGAAGCGTCAATTTGTCTAAGTATGTACAGTTAGAATGCGGTATATCTCAAAAGCATCGAAACGCTTTTGGATTAAAGAATATGTTAATGCACTGTATATACACTTTAAAAAGTTAAAAACGATATAATTCTGCTTTTAATGCAGCTGTTGTGGAATTATGATTTAAGCTAAAACTTTCAAATTCCCCCACATCTGTGAACAAGCACCTTTTATATACATGTAGGAATGATTTTGGCCGCGTCACGCGAAAATGGGCACTCGGACATAAATAAAAACCGCTGACTCAGCTCTTTCTTAGCGCTGTTATTCCAGTATCTAGTCACGACAATTATCATTTGTATTTTTTTAAAAGTAGAACTTGATGTCCTCTAAGATGGCAAACAGTGTAACCCCAGACCAGCCGCCACGTCAGTGACGTGGCGGCTGGTCTGGGGCTACACTGTTTGCTGTGTCCGAGTGCCCCTATTCCCGTGACGTGGCCCATTTATTTGGGTCTGTTGAATTGACAGACATGTGCATTAAGCGCTGTGATATAACTGAACAGTTGTTGGCATGGAAGTAATTCCACTATCCAACCGAATAAATTCATGTTAAAACAAGGAATGATTTAGATGTGATGGCTATGAACGAAAAACATGATTGTATTTTCGTTGGAAGTGGTACTTAAAATGATATGTAAACATATACACTTAAGCAAGAGCATGTTTGATATACTTTGAACTTGTTTAACCATCACATTTATCCTTTGATAGTGGATCTGTTTTGGGACGCTAGGGTCGCTTTTCAATTTTAATTTATCAAAATTCTCCACATTGTCCCTTCACACTCAAGGGTAATCGATGGTGATTCAATTTGATGCGAGATGATATTTTTTCTTTTAACAAACAATATAACGATGATGAGGCACCATTCTAAAAGAATCGAAAATGATTTAAGATTGATATACGGTTGTTCATAAACATGTGTAAAGTAGATAGGTCTAAGCTTATTCAATATTTTGTGGTTTTGATTCATCTTGGTGCTCTTAGGTATGTTAGGCGGAACAGTGTATTTTAGAAACCTATGTAATGCGTAATCGTGCTGGTTTGTTCAAAAGATATAATGACAAACCTTTTTTCGAAATACCAATCCAGCATTTGATGCATACCAATCAACACATATTTACGAAAAACGATTTATGTTCTTGGAGATCATGTTGAACAAATAACCCACGGACAGAACCAACTGTTTTGGCTTCGTCCAATCAGGAGGATATTTTTTGTCTATTTAGCATTTGTTTAACGTTGTTTAATCAACAGAGCACAATCTATTTAAGATTAACTAGCACTAAGTTTGACCTGTCACTTTTGATGTAATGTTGCAGTATATACCTTTAAAAAGAGAACCCGCCCCTGACTAAAACATTTTCAAACGTCCAGGGAAATACTAAACAAATGTACTCAAGCTATTTACACAACTTTATGAATCGTTTCCTACACAGTACTCAGCGATTGCTTATTTCCAAACTGATACATTTACAAACTTATCGAGTACCGACGAGTAAATGCCCTTGCGAACATTGCCACTTGAACCCGATTGTGTTAATCGCGGGGTAGAATAGGAAGCCTGCCACTAGGCCAGTCTGCGTCGTTACTGAATCGAATTTGAAAATAATTGCTCGCAATAATTTCCTGCAACGACCTTCTTCTGGGCGTAATTTCCATCTGAATTTCTCCCCTACTCCTTCCGGAACGTGCGCGGAGTTCCCCGGACGCCATTTATGGCGGCCATTGATCAATATTTGCATTCACTAAAGCAATATACAGCGATCTAATGACATCCGATTTGATCATTCAAATAGACGTTTGGAAGTAACGCAAATATTAGAAAGCCCGACGAAAAACAAGCGCGGAAACGACATTGATCAGCCGGCGGTTGTTTGAAAGTGAGACATGGCATTTGCAGTCACGCAGAAGCCGAGATCTGGTGACAACCGGAAACCCTCGCACCGGAAATACCAGTAACTTCCATTAAAGTAATCAATCACTTCCGGAATGGTGAAAAAGGGTTCCACGAGAAACACGGTGTTTGTTGTTAAACAACGATTGGGGGGAGAATTTTCTTAAAGAAAATATTGGATTTAGCTGCTAAAGAAAATAACGATTAATTAAAACTACTTTATATTTAGTTTTTTTGTACGGATTTTGCAGATGGGCAGCCATGCTTTTAAATAAAAAGTAAACAATTATCGAGTGAGTCAGTTATGCAATTAGACTGTGAGAAAAGGACAACTTAGGGGCCCGCGATCTTCCTTAGTAAAGTAGTGTTGCGAAGGAGACTGGGAACTATAACCACGTATTGAATGTGATCGTTTCGTTTAACAGCTGTTTCTCAAATTTGATTAATTTTTCTATGTGCACATTCCGTTTATGAATATTCGAGACTCCGTGTTTGTAGAAGTCTTTTGAATATTTATTGACGTCGATATCGGATAGAGTACCAAATGCAATCAATAGAAGGGAGGTAGCCGTGAGAGAAATGATTCATTCGGAAGAGATTTACCGCCCCTTTAAACATGACTTAAGATGAAAGATTCTAGATTTGTACACTTGAATCAACTTCAACTTATTCCCTCCTATTTAGATGTGTGTTTCGAAAAACAAATCGAAAAGCGAAAGACAGTTGATGGTAAAAAATCTTTTTGCATTGTACAAATCGTATAACATTAATGTTTTGTAGACTAGTGTGTATTAAAAGGAGAAATTGCCATATTATCAATTTCTCCTTTTGTCACACCATCTTCTTACATAGTTTCCTGTGAGGTTCGTTTTAATAAGTGTAACCAATGTTTATGTAAAATAAATTTGGATATTATTGACAAAACTATCAACCAACAAATGTGTTTTAAAATCGACCTTTTATTTGCAACGTAACAGCAAGGAATATACGACAGCAAAAATGAATCACAATGCTAAATAAATTAAGATTGTTTCTTTAACAAAAGTATGATATAAAACACTCTAATGGTTCTTCAGTACAATAATTCAACAAATAAATAGATTGTTCCTGTATACCTATGTAGAGAACAAAATGACATTGGATTTCTTGGGAAGTCGATTCATGCGTAAGGCTTGAACATTGTTACAACCTTTTTTTGTTTGTTTCATTCTGCGATACCCTGCGTACAAGAGATTTATACATGTACTAGAAACGTAATCATGTTTTCAATATACACTAACCCTAATTGTTACTAACAAGCTAAAACGACACGTGTTCTTCATATCGATGAAGAATATATGGCCTTTCAGTTTTTCAGAGACCCTATCCATGTTTTTACGTCTTGCATAGGACCACATAGTTATATATTATGATAATACAGTTGAACGTCATTGTTTGGAGTTGAACCCATTTATCACAGAGACACAAAGACAGACAGATAAACAGGCAGGCAGACAGAGGATTTGCACTGAACTTTACCTCATATGTACAAATAAACATCAACAGGAACCCAAATAGACAGTCACACAGACACACATAACACACACACACACCGACTAACAGACAGATATACAGACAGATATACAGACATATAGAAAGACATTCACACAGACACACAGACATACATACACAATCTTTACACTGCACTTGACCCCTATGTACAATTATACCTTAACACAAACAGCGAGACGGACAGACAAACCTTTTGCACTTTACATGACCCAATATGTACAAAAATACATTAATACAAACACATACATAAGAAACCCTATTAGCACGACCAGTCACATTGCACAATAGAAACAAAATTAATATTATTGCGTTATCGTATTCCGACGGTCAACCTAAACAATTTTTGAAAACTGAACAATTAATAAAAAAAAACACCAAATGAGCGCGATCGACCAAACGACCTTTCAATACTCGAACTAATTCGTCCGATATGCAAGACCATTAGTTATGTTTCATGAATATAATTTAAATATAGTTGTAAGTTAAGTCATTTTTAGCGACAAAAATACTTTTTTCTGAATCTGAACCAGTCTGAAATATCTGCGATTTGTCTGAGATTTGAAACAACCAATGTAAACGATGCTCAAAAAGCTGTACACCAAAAGTACTGAACTTGAGATCCCTCTTTTTAAAAATAAATGTAAAAGGATATTATAACGTAGAACGGGATTATATTGCAGCAATTCAGAATGTAAACAAATTATTTTCGGATCCTTGAATTCTCAAAACGAAGACATACTGGTAATTTTAATCAATAAAGCAACATTGAAACAGTTATAATTATAACAAAAACTACTTTTGATTAAAGCTTTTATCGGCAGACAGGCAAGAAAATACCATAAATTGTACACCGAACGTGGACAAGTGCTAGCAACATTACCGAATCGTCATACAGCAGCAAAAATCGCAATTAAAGCTATGGAACCAGGCTACAAAGACGATCGTTCAAATGATCGTCTATCTTAACGACAACATGATTTTGATCAGACACACACAAAAAAAGAAATATCACACATACAAGAGCACATTTGTACCTATTAACACAGATAAGTTGTATACAATTTACGATTCATTCAAGACAGACATTCGTCTCATTTAGGCAGTTGCATAAGCGCCTTTTTAATGCTTTTACTCAGCAGTTTGAGGGTCTTTTATCCCGTCTTATCAAAGCGCTCCTTATCCTTTTTTATAAAGAAAACAGTCAATTGAATGGCATTTCAAATAGACACCAATCATTTGTTGCTTTATGTTGAAATGACCTTCCCAGTGAAATTTGGAGACTTCCTTCTCACTGAAACCTATATGCGGTCTTATCGGCTAAAACCCTCCGCAATGAAATTGGGACATTTCATTTTTCTCGAAACCCACAGGCGGTCTTACCGAGATTCTTTTGATTAGGAGACAAACTTTTTCTCCCTTTCTACCATCCCGGAAACCTACGTTCGTGTCTGTGTCGACTGAGTCCGCGATACTGGGGATGTCGCCTCCCTTGTCGGTCGTAGAACTCGAGCCTGGGATCCTCCGGTATTCGGGCATCGAGCCTGGACTGCCTCCGCATCATGTGCCTCCTGCTGCGGACCGTTCTCTTAGCCTCGTGGTAGTTCTTCTGAAAACGTTGGTTGTACAGGTTATTCGTATCAGAACCATCGTCCCAGTCCGGTTCAGGCTCTTCTTCGGATTCGTTTATCACATCGACCTCTTCGTCGTCTATTTGTACGTTGGTCGGATTCTCGTCGCCACCTATCGTGTAATCTTTTTCGGACTCTGTGTCCGCTTTCCCGCCATTTTTATTCAGATTTGGGCTCTTCCCGTTCATGAGTCCAACACATTCTTTATGGTAGGCTCTAAACCTCTCTTCTTCGGACATTCTTTTCGAACAGAATAACCTCAGTTTACAGTTGGACACCAGATGAAGGAATGTGCCCCATCGATGTAATATCATGGCGATGAACTGAACGATCAATAATGTGGAGAATACTGCCAGAAATGCAACGGAAACCGGTTCGTATTTACCCAATATGTAAAAAGACAGAATCTTTTCACGGTTCAACTGAAGTTGGAGAAGTGCCACAGCGAACATGAAGTTCAGCATGAAGAAAGCAAACACGACGTTATTTCTAAGTGAAGCCAGTTCCATTTTGATTTGTTCCTGGTGTGCCTGATCGTTGTCAAGCGGGTAAAGATACTTCTTGAGAATAACCTCCCAGAACTGGGTCTCTTCATCACTGCAGGTCAGAAATTCTCCTTTCTCAAAGTTTCCTGTATGCATCCATATCCCGTCATCGATGAAGTCTTCCTTAGGAGTTTCCCCCGAACGAATCTTTACGACACCAGGGACCGGTGATTGATTTGACGGTGAACTGTCAGGTTTGAATCTATCTTTCACCTCTTTTGACATAGATTCTACAAGCTCTTCACAGAAAGTTCCTCTGATCAACGCCATGAATCTACCAATGAATGTAGTTGGCAATGGCGCCGGTCCATTTCCGTCTATAGGACCAGCATCGGCGACTTTTGGACCTTCTCTTGTTCCCCAAGACACGTTGTTAAGGTTACAAATGAAATAAACGGTCAGGAAAATGAACGTTGAAGGGACAGTAAAGTAGTACAGCAGTCCATGGAACAAGCAAGTAATTTCCTTCGGATGCCAAATCCCCGCGAACGTGAAAATAATGGCGAGGCCGACAAGAAAGACGACGTTTGGAGAGAAGATGTCGTCGTTAACGATGTTAAGAATCGTGCCCACTGTGACTATGACCATGATAAGCGTATACAAGGAGCACAACAAGGCGGCCACATTCAGCTGTGTGTCGTTCTTACACTTCAGACAGACAATCACGAACAACGCCACGGGTAAGATGGAGAGATAAAACGAGTAGGTTGCGTTAAGATTCAGAACGGTGGCATACGACCCTGCAATTAGTAAAGTCACCGTGGCTGGTGCGAGCAAGCTGGAAAACAGCATGACGAACTGGTATACGATGAAGAAGGTACTGATGTTGTCGTTTCGTTTGCAAGTGCTTTTCCAGGAGGTCAGAAGGTCCATGATGTTGGCCATTGTCGATGGTGCCCAACGACGGCGCTGCACGAAGAAATCGTTGAAGGATTCAGGGGCGTAGGTAAGGGCATCCGCCCCTGCCTCATAATCGATCTTGTGCCCTCTTTGCAGTAGAAGGGTGCACAGCCAACGGTCTTCACCTGTAATATAAGTGGGTGATATCAATTGGATTCGTTTGGTGCCAATGCCTCAGTATGTGTTTTTGTAACAAGAGCGTATTAATGGATTAATTGTGCGTTAATTCTAGATATATCTGATAGATAATATTCTCCTTTTGTCATGAAAAAAGATCGATGCCAATCCGTTCATACACGCATTTACAAACAAAGGTAACAGTAGTCCAATCATTTGTCTGATTGATCGATGATTTGCTGATGTATTCTGCATCTATTTCGTTAAAACATTTATCTTTCCTAAAATGTTTTGATCAAATGATACAATGTTTGTTGGGGGAATTGACCAATGAAACATTTAAGGAACATTCATTGGTGCATACCAAACATACCTTGTTCAAACTGTATATAATGGCGAGCCTCTGTCGGTTTGGTGGTGTAGGTGTTCATCACGTTATCATCCATGAGTGCGCTGGCCCGAAACAAGGAGAAGCATCCGGGACAACACAACACACAACCTAGAACATGCTCGGCGGCCTTCTGTAACCAATGCCCGATTGCGTATTCGAATTGCTGGTACCACACCATGGGACCTGAGAAAAATGGATTAAATAAACATTAGGGTCCTGTTTTACTTAACAGCTTAAGGAATATATTTGCGTAAGTCAAAACTGATAAACATTGATAATATCTTAAATGCCCGATTGCATATTTGAATTGCTAGTACCACACCATGGGACCTGGGAGAAATTGAAAAGAAATGTTGTTTTTTTCTATATTTATCGGTGTATGTATTAACTTAGTAATCGACTAAAGTGTGTTAAGGCGCATCATAATTGACATCATATTTTGGAATTTTGCTTATGTAATTTCAGCTTAAAACTTTTAAAGGACATTTGAATCATAACGATATGATTTCCTAAAGGATTTGAAATCGGCTCACACAGTTTCTATCAGTGTCTTTTGTATTTGACAGAACAATTATACCGTGTCTCTATGAGTAAAAGTAACCACAGTATACCACAAAGTTAAAAATTAAATCAAAAGTAAAGAATGAAAACATATAGATGTGTATTTTGTCCTGCTGAACAAGCGTAAGATTTAGCCACACAAGTTTCAATAAAGAAGATAAATTGGAAATTGTTTGTAATACCTGAGCCAATTGGATGGATTCGACCACACACTGCTCCCGTTTTGGGATTCTTCTTCATTCGATCCAGCAGTAAGATAACAGCATCGGGATTAAAGTCAACATCACCGTCCAGTGTCAGGAGGAAGGTATTTCGCATCTAATTGAAACAAGTGAATACATTTACGTAGCAAATAACAATTGATATATGTATTGCCAAAGTAAGAATGAAGTCACAGGAAATTTGTATATATATTTGCTTAGATGGTTTAACCTATTTATGACCTTGATGGTTGAACCTATATTGACAAAGAACGATTGGTAACAAACCTCTTCGACCCCTTTCTAAATGCGTTCCATAAAAACCATTATCGACGAACCCATACCGATGGCAAGAAGAGGGTGAGGAAAAATGGCTTAAACTGTTTTTTGCGATACTATATACTGAGTCAATAATTGGATCTCTCGAAACAAATTCCTAGCTTTGAATGAGATGATGGATATTTCTTTGTTTTATAAGCGTTTAAATAGAATGAGATGATATTTCGCTATCGTTAGAGAAGTGAAAGATAAATACACACCTGTTCCTGATATTCGTGTTTGAGGAACGAAAACAAGGATGCTCCTGCGTTGACAGGCTTTGTCAATATGTCGTTAAGCCTTTTCATTCCAAACGTTTTAAATCCGAGTAGATAGTAGAGATATAAAATCTGAAACAAAATAGAGAGTTGGTTATATATGTAATAGTGATTGTCATTGACTATGCTATATTCATTAAGACGATCCAAAGACACTGTTCCATGATGAGTTTTATTATAAAAGGCCCAACGGTTTGCAACATTAGTGGTGTGTGATTCAAATGTTGCAATTTTTTTATTGATAAATTAGAGATGAATAGTCGTATCCTATAGCCGATCTAATAATGTACCAACAATTATCTTTCGACCGTGACTCCAAGCACGTCTTGTCTTAACTCATAATTCACATTCCAATGTCGGTCCGATCCACCGTCTTCAAGTTTCAAAGTTTATACATTTGCAAACAACTCATTTTCAAACATACCAAAGGAAACTAACCTGTGTTCCTACAAGTTCATATTATGTTTGTATATTAAAATTGAAAATCGTGAAGTGAACCGACTTCTAATTTTAAAGTTTATAAAAACAAGTCATCTTCATACATTTGGAAAAACCATAATGTGTGTTCATACAAGTTCATATCATGATCGTATATTAGAATCGAAAATCGTGAAGTATGTACATTTACCTTTGTATATGGAAATGTATATTGTCACACTACCGATGTCATTTGTTTATGTACATTTATCACTTAAAATCATATCAACCAACTGCATCATTTAAAAACGTTTTTATGTTAATCGTAAGTGGTTAACCTGTGACCACCTTTTCCTGTGTCGAATTTTTATTTTGTCCATATAAATTCAAAATTCGGATAGTGACTTGGTGAATGCCTGATAAATGATAAATACTTTCATGATTTGATTTTCAATTTATTCTTTAACCAAAGCAATTACAAGTTTTCCATCAGGGGAAGGCTACCTTAGTTTCTTTAATTCAAATAATTTCATGATCAACATTTAAATTTATTCTTGAACCAAAGCAAATACAAGTTTTCCTTCAGGGGTGAACTACCTTAATGTCTTTAACCCTTTACCAAACACCAAATGTTCGACTGTCCACAATTTGAAATGGTTTGCAGACGACTTTTCAAAATGTGATGAAATTGAAACATAATCTACTGATAGGGCAGAAAACATTGTAGGAAAAGGAGTAATTGCTCGTTTAGAGCAATTTCTCCTTTTTACACAATATTTTCTAGAGCCTTCTCCAATAATGTGGTTAAATATCGTTATTGTTTTATAATGGTTCAATTAAGCTAACAAGAAGGGATACCTGTGACCACCGTTTCCTGTGTCGTATTTTCATTTTGTCCTTCAAGTGCACCTGCATCTTGGTCCCCCCTGGCATGGTGAACTCAAGCTGGGCTCCAAACGGTGTGGGCTTCTTGTTGGGTATCAGCTCCCACTCACTGGCATCGCACTGTGCTATGTCCCTGTAAGAAATTTAAAAAAGAAATTATTCTTTAAATGTGTTATTTGCTGTCATCATTGACAATACACGACTTCTGAAAGAGTTTGCAGATGACTTTTCAAAATGTAATAAAATTGAAAAAGTGATCTTCTGATAGGGCTGCAACCATTTTTGAAAAGGAGAAATTGCTCTTTAACTTTTATAATAGTTAAACCTTGGACTATAAGATTTCCTAGGAAGCTTTGGAAAGTGACGATGATACCGCAGAAACGTTTATTGAGCGTTTAAACCATGAGCAAACATATAAATCTACTTTTAACCCCTGATTTAAGACGATGTCGGTTTGAAGTTTATACAATACTACTGTTATATAGAGTTTGTATGAATTACCACTTTCATATCCTACATTGAGCAAGAAAACATCACCTTAAAAATGAAATAAGAAAGGAAAATATAATTCACAATTGTATAGAAAATACATATTGACTGCTATTTTATTATTCGAAATGAACTAATAAAATAACAGATAATATGTAGTCGTGAATTAATAGAGCATGATGTATTGACCCAGAATATAGCAAAGCTTATCGAATTAATCGTCTTCGAAGTAAACATGTATGAAGTTACCTTGCCGCCTTGTCATTACATTCCAGGAATTGCATGACATAACTGTTGGGTTTTCTTATCTTCCTCCCGTTTTGGGTTGTTGTCACGAAAGCGTCGTCGAAAATAATGTGGACTGAAATACACGCACAAATTGAAATAAGATTCGTCTTGAATTTGTTTAGCTTAACTTAGCATACAATAAAAACACATATTTTTATGGAGTTATATTGTTTAAAGCGTGTCAATATTGTTAAAAACAATGCGAGAAAAGTTATAAAGTACGTGAGTAAGGCTATCTTAATACACTACGCAAGCCTTTTAAAAAGCTTTCCATGGAGCTCTCTAAAAGTAAAATTCTGCTTGTAAAGAGACATTTATTCTGATAGCACAGTTACTCCTTTTGTATACGGCAGAAACTGCATCAAATATTAGGTATTGGGCAGTAAGGGGTTTATTAAATATATACAAAAATCCTTTTTTGCATTATATAACTAAAGCACAAAGATAGCTTTGTCTAGACGATTTTTATATTATAATCTCAGTTATAAAAGTGCATTATTACATTCCATCTACGACATGAAAGTTATATTAACTAATATGATTTGAAAAATATGCCAATTTTGAATTATATCATCATATTTATCTAAGCAGATGTAATAAGTTATATAAATTCGCTACCGATAAAAGGGGACTAGATTTCTGTTTCAACCCTTTGACAAAAAGGAATTTAAAGTAACTGTAGCACATTCAATGACATGTTCATGAAAATATGTGAACATACTTCAAATTAATATTTAAAGGGGAAAAAATGTTAGTGATGGCTAATTTACGTTTTTGTGGATAACTTTTGCAAAAAAGCACTGTCATAGTTGGTTTTCTTACCACAAAATGCATGATATCTAAATTTCGTTTATTTTGTCATAATAATTGGTTACCCTATGTCTCACAAATCTTATCGTTATGAATCATTTCTTTGGAGATTTCCTCTATGACTAAATACTGTTGTACTCGACTCGTATTTGTCTTATAGTGCACGCTTTATTTAACCCTTATAATGCTGAAACCGACATCATACTAATGCAAACAGGTAAGAACCAGGCCAGCCGTCAAGTAAATTAGCCTGTAATATAACCTGTTTGCTACTCTGAATACTTGATATTTTCAAAATTAAGCAGATATTTAAGCATAAGGAAAGCAAACGACGCAAAAATCTATATCTAGAAAACTACACAGCATTGTAAGGGTTAATGCGACCGATAAGTAACAAAATCATGAACTTGCTTCGATAATAAAGTTGTCTTAACCCACTGCCAAACAATAACGACGTTTGACCAGTTTGTTGCAGACGACTCTGAAAAACATTGTGGGAAAAGGAGGAATTGCTTTTGACGAGCAATTTTGTCCTTTTCCCACAATGTTTTCTGCTCTATCAGAAGATTGTTTTTCAATTTCATCACATTTTGAAATATCGTCTGCAAACTCTCGCAATTTGTGACAGTCGAAAATTTGGCGTTTGTGAAAGGGTTAGATTCAATGATCGATTAAGTCGACTTACTTTCAGGGGTGAAACTATCGGGGTCTAGATGGTTAGATTTACTTTGGGCCCGAACACTGGCAGCATGGTGTATGTCCAATCTGGGGGAAAAAGTTATACAATATTTAAGACAATGGTATGCATTATAGTGTAACTATTACACTTAATTCCTTGTTTATAATGGTAAACAACCGTTATTTCAGACATTGGTCTTGTTCTATCAGGGATTGCATATGTTAAATGAAATTTGTTTCACCTAGTCTTCTTTATGCATCAAGATATTCCGCCAAAGGATTCACAGAAAACATGTAGCTTTCAGTCCTCTTAATAAACCAACACATTTAATCAAAGGATCTGCAGATATGTGTAATTTTCAAACTTTTTAATGAATATAGATATTTCGTCAAATGTTTCACAAAAATATTTAACATTCAGTTTTCTCTATAATTACGATATTTCGTCTGAAACAACAATGCGCAATGAAACATTAAGGTTAATGTATCTTAGTTCGGTAACGCTTTCATCTAAACATTGCAAGCGTTTACGTTTAGTACGGAAGATTAATTGATACAAAACGTATGCAGTACACTACCTGAACAGTGATTTTATCAGCTTAGACATCTCGAGTATAGTCTCATGCCACATGGTGGCCCAAACGTATCTTAGATTGGTAACGTTTTCATCTGAACATTGACAAGCGTTTACGTTTAAAACGGTAGATTGATTGATTGGCACAAGACGTATGTAGTACATTACCTGAACAGAAACATCTCGAATATGGTCTTATGGCACATGGTGCAATAACGCATAAAGGTACACGTTTCTTAGAACGTTGACGTTTTCATCTAGATATTGACGCCCGTTTACGTTTAAGACGGTAGAATAATTATCACAAAACATATGTAATGTATTTAACTACCCAAACAGTGACTAGATGACTTGACAGTAGAATAATTGATACAAGACGTATATAGTATGCTACTTAAACAATGACTTGAGCATTTGACGTTAGATAAATCGACACAATATAATATATGATGTATAGTACCTGAACAGTGACTTGAGTAGTTGAGACATTTCGAGTATAGTCTCATGCCACATGGTGGCGCAGACTTTGATCTGGGGAACACCCTTGTGGTGGGCCGCGTCTGGCACACTGAGGGTCCGGGTGATCGGCTTCTTCATGTACCTGTGGGTCCGATCGTTCTTACGTCTCAGTAACATGTTGATGTCGCTGAAGAAACATTCCTTGAGCGGCTCCGCAAACAGTCTGAAAGGTTTGATGATTTGAATGAATTATGCGATATTTTCAATATGTTCAACGCGTTTTGTTTGTTTGTTGTTTTTTCATGAGGGTAAGAATACCGGCTTGATGTGATTTAAGCGGTTTTTGCAAACAAAAATAAGATAAGTTTGGTGCTTTTTTCATTCGAGAATAGACAAAATAGTAGCTGAATTGGTAACCTTAACATCCGTCGATTTGTAATTAATCAACTACGACAACAAGCTGTATAAAGTAATCAAATCTGATCATTAATAAATATAGCAGTGCCTTCGAGCTGTTAAAAGACGGGGAAGCATTGTTTTTAGAAGTTTCAGTTTAATCCATTGGTTTGTTCTTTTTATGTTTTGGCAGATTTCGGATTTCTTGAGGGTGAATTTTCCCTGTGTACCCAGATGAGGTCGTTGGGACTAAGACTTATGATTCAATCACTTGTTCAATGAGTTATTCAAGGACTTCCTGAATAATATATCTGACAAAAATGATATCGCAAAATAACCGGAACACCGCTTTAGCTATGGGAGGGACACAATCAATATCCTGAGAAAAATTGAGTTTGATTTAAGCATATTGATGTTAGCCTGATACCTGATAAGACTTCGCATACATTGTTGGTTTTCATATTTCACTAAGTACGACATTCAGTTTAAAGCGCTTACCTTTCAATCTTTGCCATCCTCTCGTAGCGAGGTATCCATATGTAGTACGTAAGCAGAACAATGCCGACCCAAAGGCCAGCACCCTGTATGACAGACATCATAATCGAATCGAAATCCATCGGCGCGCATGACGCAACTTCCGGTATAATTCCCTTGAACGACAGGATGTCCGAGCAGTTGAGGTAAATCAAAACGGAAGTAAGCGGAGAAATCAGAATGATGGACAGACTGAAGGAGAACTGTTGCATGTGTAGTTTACAGGCCAGTACGGAGCAGTATGTGAACACAATGGAGAGAAAGAGGGTACACAGCACGACGTAGTTGTTCTCCCAAATGTTTGCAAGCCTCTGGACAAGGGTCGATTCCTCCACGACGAAAACTCGCTCACATCCGGTATACTCGGCTTCGCACACCAGCTGCAAATCGATCCCATAATTCTTGCAAAACAGTCGTATCCTTCCGCCAGGTTCGTTTTGTTTGTCGCACGTAATGTTATTCGTCGTGTTTGTAAAAATGGCGGAGTTTTTTGTTTCACTGAATAGTAAGTAGTGATCCTCGAAAAGAGGGTTTATCGTTGTCGCGTTTAAGCCAGCGCGGGACTCGGTACACTCTGTCAAGTTAGCGTTATTGCAGATGAGGTCTAACGTCGAGTTGCCAGATGAACACGAAAACACAAGCAAATCAACCGTTTTGGTTAGAGTTACACACGAAAAGTTTGTAGACTCGTGAACGAACGTTCGGATTTCTTCGGTCACGTTTGTCGCGTTATCTGTGACCAGTACAACTTTAGAATTCTCAAGGTTATACGTTGGAAAGAACGTTGGCGTTGTTGTTGGGATATCAGTTGTATTCTTTTCCGGTACGGCCATTGTCGTCCTCTGTATTCTGATTGGCCGGAGTCTTCCGACCCTGTTAATTTTCAAAATGTCATGGTTTGCGAGAAATAGAGCGAAGCAGACAATCGTCACAAGCTTGGCCATGGTGACTATCACACTCGACTTGATCCTAGTCTTTTCTAGATGTCTGCGAAAGTTGTCCAGGTGGAATGTTTTAAAGAATAACCTCATTCTACCGGAAATGAAATTCTCCCACCATTCCAACGAAATGAAGAACACCGCTACGGGGTACATGAGTCTTAGTTTAAATATCCCCTCATCGTCCGTATCCACGATGTCCTTTGTTAGAATGAACAGGTACGCACAAATCGCCCCACCCACTTGGGTCGCAAGGGCAAGGGAGGTTATGATCAGCGACACTATCCTGCGCTGCGGAACACAGTTCGAGCACTTAAACTTCATCAGGAAGCTTAGGAAGCTTGGCACAACCGCGACGTTAAGTAGTGTCATGTTCCCGCGAAAGGCGTCGAGTTCTGGTAGAATGTTGAAGATGAGCATTCCCACACCAAACATGTGAAGGACACCGATCAACACGATCTGTCGGGAATAAGACTGACTATGTTATTTAGGGGCTTTGCTATGACTTATAACTCAAACTATAAGTTTAACCTCATTATGCATTTGTGTTTTGATATCAGAATGGATTTTTGTAAAATACATTCTATTAAAAAGCGTTTGCAAAAACAAGCATACATGTATGTGTATTGAGTTTAAAAAGTGGCCTATTATTCCAATGATCGCAAGCTAAAATTATTTAACAACGATGTTAACTGATTTTTATTAATTGAATTTGTCTATGATAAATGCGTATGGTATATATTATGAAATGGCGATTAATTCACAACAATGTAATACACTACAAAACATGGAACACAATGTAAACAAGGCGTCTGTTTGTTTCTCAGATTCACATTAATGTACATACATGTAAAAAAGAAATAACGTGTATCTACCACAGCCAGATATTCAAATTCCAGAAAATATGAAGTTAAATAACATAAAACACAATGTAAACGAGGCGTCTGTTTGTTTCTCAATTAATAACGTGTACATACGTTTATGTCATTCAATTCCAGAATTATGCCGTTAAATAACATGGAACACAATGTAAACAAGGCGTATGTTTGTTTCTCAATTAATAATGTGTACATACTTTTATGTCATTCAATTCCAGAATTATGACGTTAAATAATATGGAACACAATGTAAACAAGGCGTATGTTTGTTTCTCAATTAATGACGTGTACATACTTTTATGTCATTCAATTCCAGAATTATGACGTTAAATAACATGGAACACAATGTAAACAAGGCGTCTGTTTGTTTCTCAATTAATAATGTATACCTACCACAGCGAGATATTTCAGTTCGAGAGGTCTGACTGACCCGAACAAGACTTTGACTAGCGACCCAAGGAGGGTCATCCCTGGGGGGACACCTATACAGACTAGCAGGTTGATCGAGTTTTTCATTTCCTCTCGGTCCTACAAAAGGAAAAGAAATGAAACAAGTTCATACCTTGTAAGGTATGAAGTAAGATGGCTATGGACTTATGTACTTGACTAAAAATAAATATACACGCATAACTGTCTTATGATCCAGGTTTTCGCCCAAAAACAACGCAATGATATTCCGGTATGAAAACGAATAGGTTTTGCTCTGAATTTTATTAGTAGTGGCGATTGCTTTCTACCAGGGGTGCCTGGGTTAGAACTTCTAACTGGTTTATGACTTTTGAGAAAGTTATCCAAATATAGTCCAGTGTACTCGAGTTGGGAAATTACCTTGATGTTATTTGAAGAACAATCACTAAACGTTACCAGTCAAAATCACTTCACAATGTAAATTCTCTTTGTACGAATATTTACCTGGCTGTAATTGTCGATCAAAGTACGAAACAGAAGCTTCATGATGGTTCCGGACCCCAGAACAATGCTGAATAGACATATGAACATGAACAGTCTGGCAGCTGGCAGAACATACTCCTCTATGATCTGTATCTCTTCGTCGTTATATTCCACTTGTCGGAATGAGTCAAACGCCCTGAAAAACATATATAGGTGTTGTAAAAGCCATTGAGGCAGTTTGAAAAATTTGCTTGTCAGGGGCTATTTCTTCCTTTATCATAACTGTTTCCTTTGGTCTTAGCTGCATTGAAGTGTATTTTTCATAAGGGAAAGTTTTAAGGGTGCTTGGACACTGATGAAAAATTTGAAAATCAAAATAATATATTATTGAAACAATAGATCTACAGTTCTTGTATGGTTGTTTGATATTATTATTAGAAGTTTCATTTGAAAGCATATTTAAGTCAGTAAGCGTCCATTTATCTAAGTCTGGACATGGTTTATGTGGTAGATATAAAAAAATAAAAAGGTCACACTTTTGGATTTAAGTACATGTTAATTTACTGTATACACTTTAAAAAAATAAAAAAATGATCTAAATTTGCTTTCAATGACTATTCTTCAGTTGAACTCATATAAAAGTACAGCTAGTGTGCAATGCAAAAGAAATAAATCTTTAACTCCAAATTTTAATTGCATCTATGAACAAAGTGCCTTTAAGCTATTTTATGTAAGTGTTGAAGAAATTTTGGTCGAGCTCAGATCCAGACTCATACCCTAAGATCATTAATCTTTTTTAAGTTTTACTGGGACATTTCCGACTGTTCTATATTTGTCAATAATTTTGTCTCATCCTGATATCTGTATTAAACTGTATTGTTTCGTGTATAATGGGCCGGAGGCCTAATTATCGAAACAAACAAATTTAATTGACAATACTCAACTCATTCAAATGCATGTTTTGCTTAGGTTTATTTTTTAAACCGGAATGATTTTTGTCTTTTTTTTTTACATTTAAGACATTGAAATGATGTACTATTTATATTCGATTGCCAACAATGACTAATCCTGTTGATACTTTTGTTTTTATCAAAATAGAAAAGACTCTAATTGCTTATTCTATTTTTATCCTGACTAAAACAAAAGATTCATATTTATATGCTTAAAATGACATTTTCTATAAACAGAGATGTGGTCGAGTTTGAACTTTAGTGTTATATTATGTTGAAATGTAAATCCTTACAAAACTTCGTGTTCCTTCTCCTCCTCTGCTTTTATTTTCTCGGATGCCTCCCTGTAAAAGAAACATTGTCAAAGTCTAATAAAGCTAGAAAATAGCGTTACAACTTGACATTTCATATTGCCATTGTTAAAGTCAAAATATGATAAGGAAATATTCTAGAAAACAATTCCCGGTGACCGCATATAGATTTTGGTGATAGGTAGTCTTCTGTTTGGATTACGGAGTGCCGATAGTCCTACCCAGCTTGACATGCCCTTATGGGTGGCAGTTGATCATCACTTAGAGTCGGACATCGGAACACAACTGAACTTATACTGACCCCTTATAAATGATATATAACCCCATATACATAATGTAAAAAAAAGAGAAATGTAAAACCCCATGTAAATAATGTAAAACCCCATGTAAATAGTGTAAAATCCCATATGAATAATGTAAAATCCAATATGAATAATATAACTGCCCAATGTAAATGATGTTAAAACCACAAGCAAATATTGTAAAAACAAGCAACCATATATATAATGTAAATAAACCTATGAAATACTGTAAAACCCACATAAATAAAGTAAAACCCCGTTTAACTTAAATAATGTAAGAAATCCCTTATAAATCTTGTAAAACCCCATATGAATAATGTAAACCTCATACAAATAATGTTAACCTCCACATAAAAATGTTGAAACCCCATATAAATAATATAAAACCCCATATGATTAATGTAAAACCCCATATAAATGATATAGATTCTTACTTTGAGAGGGACTGGGTGGCGGTTGACATAAGGCTATCGTTCGACCCGCTCTCGTCATTGTTTGAGGTGAGAGAGTAGTATGGGTTCTTCTCCTTAAAGGGCGAAGCGATATCACCCCTTAAAGACATGGTCTTGTCTGTCTCGTTTCGCTTGCTAAATTCGGATTGCTTCTGTCTTTCCCGCTCTTCTGCCTCTCTCTCCGCCTCTCGCTTCTTCCTCTCCATATCGGCGATCTGTGTTTGGAATTGAATGTATTCAGAATTAAGATAGAATACCAACAATCCGCCCTATGAAATTCATTCTATCATCGGTTAACTTCGGTAGTTCTCGGTTTACATCGGTCTGGGTCAGAACTATTCGCATAAGCCCGAATACGGGTTTGCGGAGGTCCCGGGTTTGAGTCCCAACCTGGCTGCATGTTTTTCCCACCTTGATAACACTCGCACAAATCGTAAATGACACACGAGAATTATATTGATATATTCCCCAGATTCGTTCTAAAACCGAAATGCTATTCCCAAGAAATTGGAGACGAATTCCATTTAACTCAACCTTGAAAGTCAATATCCTACCACAGATGCATTAGATAGTTGCAGTTAGTTAAACGGGGAATTATTTTTATTTGCGAAGTTGATTGGTTTAGCTTGAGTTTATCTAAAAGTATACAGTAACCCAAGAATCTTACGGTATTGATGAATTAATTGAGCTTATGTCCATATTCCTTCTGTTTTAGAACTGTCTCGTTTTCATCGGTGACACCGACTGCTTTCAAACATGACAGCACCTGTTCATTGATTGGATTGGATCAAAGTCACGTTGAATCATGCCGTATTGAACTTATGAAAGGTAGGACAAGTATAAGTTGGTGGAGGTGAGATTAAATGTATCGGGTGGTTGGGGCCAGAATAAGCAATCCAAATCTTAGAAATGATTAGTGCTTTCGGTCTAAGAGTTACAGGAGTTTTAACAAAGGCCAGATGCGATAAGAATGTTAAATGTGCCATACCTTTGTCTCTAGAGTATCCAAGCTGTCGTATTTCATAAAAACCTAAAAATAAAACAGCAGTATAAGAAGGGAGGTCACATTATATCATGATACATTGAGAAAAGTTGAATTCATTCTCATCATATTAGGTTATTCGGATGCGTAAGGCACCTTTTTTTTCATTCGTACGGGACTCATTTGTTTGTTATCAGTAAAGTAGTTAATTTTCTAAGTTGTACATGATACATTTATGAAATCTAAGATGATAGAAAATAAATTACTGCTGAAATGGCTTATCCTAACATGTTAATAGGTCATACCAGTTTTTCAGATATGTTTTAGAAGTCGGTGTCCATTCAAATTCATTCGTTTTTATCTCTTTGTTTACGAAACACACCAAATTTTCGGAAGCTTAATCAAGTGACTTACCAGGCGATCGCCGGTCACATATTCATCAATGTTGACTTCTTTGAGAATGGCTTTGACACGTTCTCTATGCGGTAGATGCTGATCGCTACCACAGATCTTTCCAAACCTGAAATCGGAACAAGACTGCATATTGTAGTACGTGTGGCATGCCTTTTTCCATGGTTGACGTAGAGTCATCCATCATGTAGGCAAGGGTGCCCAAACATTACTTCGGAAACATCTGCAGTCTTCCTTAGCTATTACAGAAAAACCAATAAACTGGGAAAACGTTAAAAGTATATGTCTTTAATTGTAACTAGTCCCAAAGATTTGTGGACATAAGTCCAGGGGCAGAGCATCGGCCTCTGGACATGAGGGTTATATGTTCAAAATCCTGCGAGAAAGAGATCCACCTTGCGATCTTTCATCAATCCACAATCGGTACTAGTGATGGTTATGTCTCCAGGAAGCAGAATCGAGAGTGATTAAACTTAGTCATAATATAAGTCCTACCTTCTCAGGAATTCGTCAAACAGCATACGCACTGAGAATCCTTGCTTTCTTACTCGAGATATTTCTAGGACACCGCTTCGCAAGAGCTGTTTTCTCACGAAGGTTTCGTCGAAACAATCCGCCTCCTGGCCCTTATTCGATTTGATACATCTGAATGGATAAAGGTAGTACACGTGTAGTACGTATGCTAATGGGAATATACTATGTAGTTTAGTAATATACCTCCAAAAGGTATCATTGTAAACAAATATATTCTTCCAGATATGAAGATAAGAAAGTATATTAGAAATGTTAAAGTAAAGCTCAGGTTTAATTGAAGAAAATGAATATTGAGGGAATGAAGATTCGGTTGAAATTTTGCCTTTGTGCTTTTTGCTTTTTTTTTAAACACATCCAAACAATACCGCTTCAAAAGGCGATGAGATTTTGTATTTTCTGAAATAACAAAGATATTGCTTTATTATCATCCTTTTCGGTCTATCACAGACTATTGTATGGGGTAATGAGTAATGGTCGAACCAATATCAATTAGTAAGTCATTAAATCTTAACTTAGAAATGATAATCAACATTGTTTGCAATAAGATGATGGGATAACTAAGAGGGAATACCTGACGAAAAGGGGTTCTGTTTTCTCGATTTTATTCACTAGACTCCGGAGTGATTTCTGGAATAGAATAGAATCATTACTTTTTACTTTAATTAGAATCTTTACTCAAATCATTTATCTCCGTGACGAAAGATAACTTCGATTATGTTTGCGTGTACTTGTCGTTTAAGTCTCGATGGTTAAATTAATTAAGTTAGTTTCCAAAAACAATGCACCAAAGGGCTTTGTATAAATTTATCTACATTTAAGTCGTAGTCAATCAAAAGTCGAATTTCATGTACATATATTAGGTAAATACAAATATCAGGTTTGAATAGAGATGTTTCTGTAAGGAACGAGCAATTCATGGCATACGAGTAATCGCCCAAGTTTTGGTTTTAGATCAATGTGTTTATGTCATTGTTGACAGAATCTGCATTAAGCTGACCATGATAACCGCCATTTAAACATGTATAAGATTGTTATATTCTTTTTTTTGTGGGGGGATGTTTATTAATCTGTTTGATGCTTAACCAACGGAATAATCTAAAGAGTCCATCTTGGTACACGTATATGCTTTAAGGTAACATGGTTGAACATAGATACAGGAATTGTTACACTACCTGGTATTCCTTAGACACGTAGCCTTGTAATTTGCCTCGTGGACCTGTTGCGTTATCCCTAAAGTATAAATGATATAATTATTGATGCGAATTTTTCATTCGTTTCAAAGATGGAACGTACAGCTGTTGTGGACGTAATGATTTCTTGTGTGACTTCAGCTCTAGATAATGACGAATGACATACCAATATATTGAAACTTCTTAGTTTTTTCCTACTATAATTACATACCATAACATGTATGATGCTCTTGGAATAAGGTATAAAGTAAAGAGAAGAAAAAACGTGCGTTATGTTATTTTGTGTTATTTATATAACGTTATATAAGTAAAAACTGATGTTACCAACTATGAATTTAAAATAAATCACAAGCATAGTTTTAACTTACCCATTCTGAAGTCGCTCGATGTTGATAATGGTTCGTTTTGAAATACTTTCATGCATTCTCGAAGCTCTAGAAAGTAAAGGTAAATGATAATTTCTATAATTTACTCATGTCTTAAGTTAAATATTTGACTTGATGTAGAGCACCAGTAACGCACGATGTTAGAAACCCCAAGGGAAGTTGAAATGCCATTTAAATACTATTTGAATACAATACAATAATTTTATTTGAAATGTAATACAAATCATGTGCATTCTACAAAATAACAAATTTCAAATATAAGATATATAATCATGATTAACATATTGTGAACTTATGAAGTGCTTAGGAAATTTTGTCTCAAATTGTTGCTTTTGAAAATTCACTTTAAATATTTTAGATATTTTTTTGTACTTTTATGTTAAACGAAACTAAATTGGCACACTAATGCGTATATAAGAAAATACTAGTTGTTCTAACGGGTTTGGAATAACCTTATGCGTAGTAAAAAGGCAATGTTGTAGTTGTTTCAATCAATTTACCTTGGCAAAAAGAAGTTGTCAGATTTCTGGAGGCATTTCTTTAAGTCCTCTGTCATGGTATCGCGATTTTTATCCAAGAATCCTCTCGCGTCGTATTCAACCTGTGAACAACATTAAATGCTTTCGTAATATCAGTGACATAGATACATAAACAGTTGAGAGAGAGAGAGAGAGAGAGAGAGATAGAGGTGGAATGAAAAGAAAGCCACCGCTAGACGTTTATTATCACTCCAATGATGATAGTTTTTATTTTTGTCATACTGTTTTAATCGTTGCCCTTTTGGATTTTACTTAGAACTAGTCTTCCGACTGACATGCAGAATACCGATAGTTCTACCAGTCTTGGTCAGCCCTTATGGGCATTTGAGTATGGGGTCTTCCTCTATCATCATGAGACGGGCATCACAACATAACTGATATATTGTTGACGCGATGTAAAACCATATATAACTGAATAATGACTAATCGTTGTCAATTGCTAAGGCGTTAGAATGCAGTATTTTCAGTAAATCCTTGAATATAGACAAAGCATACAAGTAAAGCAGCTCGAGTTATCCAACACTCTTACTTCAATGAGTCTCCTTCATTGAGAAGCAAATGCGACTGTATTTTCTCACCTCGCCTGCGTAATGTTTGATCCTAAACGCACAGTTATCTCTGGGATTCAAGCTTAACTCGGGCCGTGCCTGGTTATACTTGTGTAGCTGTTGTACAAATCCCTCGTCTGTCTCCCGGGGGGACGCCGTCGAGTCTTCCAAAATACGAATAACACAAAGCTTCGACTGAAACAAAGTGAAAAGGCTACAATTATACATATATATTTCAAATGCGTATCGCATACTTCTTCTAACATTGAGTTAAAAAGTTTAAAAGGAATCGCTTTCAAAAACTGAAACGAGATAAATACGTGCTGTACTTTGACTAGAACATCATAACAAAATAATGTTCAAAAAGAAATCAACGGACTTTATTGAAAGAGTAGTTATACCCGACCCGTGCATGCGCCAGTAGACTCAATGACAAAAAGGCCAGGCATGGAGCGGGAATTAACAGGCTTCTTAGTCTTTCTCCCGAAATAAGGTATACTCTTTTATTCTGTCACCAGTGCCATTTTGGGACCAATAACAAGGTGTTGTATAACATGTATGATAAAGGGCACTAACCATATAACATGCTGTGATGTGACAAATCATGACGTCATACGTACATCAAGACATATGACGCCAAATATACATCGTTCTCTACTTGTTTTCTGTGTTTTGATACATTTGTATCGTGTTTTGTTTAATTCTGTTTGTTTATCAGAATCCACAAAGGTAACAGGATTAAAAGAATAGGTGATTGTTGTCTTGAGATAGGAAAAGTGACTGGGCTCGGCTTCAGACTATTATCCGATTGACCTTCGGACTACCGGATAATGATCCTACGCCTTGCCCGATATCATTTTCCATTCAAGACACCAATTATCTTTTCTCTATGTACAGTGAAGCCTCGTTTATCCGGACCCCGATAATCCGGATGTCTCGCAATCCGAACGAAATTGTAAGGGGACGGAATTGTTTGACCAGTTTGTTGCAGACGACTTTTGAAAACATTGTGTTTTCTGCCATATCAGAAGATTAGTTTTGAATTTCATCACGTTTTGAAATGTCGTCTGCCAACTCTTTCAATTTGGGACGGTCGACAATTTGCCGTTTGCTAAAGGGTTATAAGTATACACGCGCATACAGACTGTTTATGTCTTAATGTGTATATGAACATGCTCTGCTTCAATAGTCCGGATGATTCGGTCATCCGGACATTTCGTTGGGAACTGACGTGTTCAAATTAACGAGACATCACTGTATACTAATTGTTATCCAAGCACCTACCTTGATAAGAAGTTCGATGGTGGATCGATTATCGAGCCTACTCGTATCGGGTAGATCCTCACAGTGTACGCCCTCCCGTTCGTACGTCTCCAACTCCGCTTTAAGGACCTTCGTCAAGAAGAACTGGTGCATGTGCTCGTTGGTGATGTTGATTAGGAGTTGTTCGTAGCTGTTCCGATCTCCCGGGTCCGTGAGGTTCTCAAACCCGGCGATGTCAAGAATACTGAGTTCGTAGGCAAACTGGCTGTCCCTGTAAAGTGAAATTATAAAGTATGGAGTCTATGCATGTAATTAAGGCGATTTCACTGCAATCTTATATTCAAAATCACTTCTGAATGAATAAATGAACGGTGGTTTATCCAAAACACTTCTCAAACCCGGTGATGTCAATAATACTGAGTTCGTAGGCAACCTGGTTGTCCCTGTAAAGTGTGATAATAAAGTACGGAGTCTATGCATGTAATAAAGGTGGTTTCACTTCAAGCTTAATGTTTAAATCACTTTTCAAACCCAGCGATGCCAAGAATACTGAGTTCGTAGACAAACTGGCTGTCCCTGTAAAGCGAAATAATAATGTAAGGAATCTCATGTAAGCAAAGCTCATGTTATGAGCACGTGTCTATTTATATATATAAAGCTCTAAATTTATACGATTCTGACAAGTTAATATACAAATCCTCGATAATAATATCCGAGACTAAATATATTCGTACATATTAACCCACCTTCTATGCGATCCGGACATATGTTTCAGAAACATGTTAATCTGTTTGACCAGTGCGTCAAATAGACAGTTGTAGAGGTACTTGGCGAATGCATCACGTCCATCTTTGGCTTTCTGCACATTCTTGCTGGACGTTATCAGCTCTGTGGAAGATATTATTTGGTTGCGTTAGATAGAATAAAAGAAGTTATTGTATACAGTTGGATAGATGTGCGATGGATCATGGAAACACCGCAAAACGGACGTATGGAATCGCTGACATTTTAATGGAGGTGTTTGAATGTTTTGTTCGCGAATATTTTTCCGAAAAATTGCGGAACCGTCACACGGATACCCTCTCGAATGTTTTCTTCACAGCTCGGGTATTTGTCTGCCAAACGAAGTTATCCGAAGTAACCCGAATGCTAAAGACAATTCCACTGGTTCCCCTCTTTCGAAGGATCTAGATGATGTTGTATCCCATTTTATTAACCTCCTTACAAGATTTTCTTGTTCGTTGAAATTGAAGGCAACAGTAAGCGAGTATTAAAGGTGATGGCATTTGGAAGTTAGAAATCAGTTTTTCTAAGACTGCTCAACAGCTTTACTGTTATTTTATCCACACTAAGTAATAGTGATTGGAAGCCAAATAAGATCGTTTTTAATTGTTTAAAGAGGGTATACAGTGAATTAACATGCATTGTTATCCAAAAGTGTGATAAACCTTTTGAGATTTTCCGCGTATAAACTGTACATACTTATGTAAATTAACCCTCCCTGAGTTAATTATGCTTATTTTACATCAAACAAGGATACAAAAAGCTGTTTTGTTTTAACAACATTTCATTTTGACTTTCATATTTTCTCTTCTGTAAGTAAGCACATTTAAATAGCCAAACATTTGTGTTAATTATGCTTCCCTTGACTAGACGGTTGAAGTATTCGGGTGTCGACAAGTATTTATTTGGCAATAACAAATAAACTCCATACTGAAAGCGGTGGAAGTATATTCTTTATGATGAGGGATAGTCGGATACCCATAATACAGTGGATTAATCGAGTTACATGTATGTTTCCCTTGACTAGACGGTTGAAGTATTTGGGTGTCTTCAAATATTTATTTGGCAATAACAAATAAACGCCATACTGAAAATGCTGTAAGTATAAGCTTTATGATGAGGGATCATCGGCTACCAATAATAAGTGGATTAATCGAGTTATGATCCCCTTGACTAGACAGTTGAAGTATTTGGGTGTCGTAAAGTCCCCCGGGCTTAGTAACAACCAACAACAACTATGTGTCAACGGGTAGTGTGTCAATATAGGATGTTGTTGTTATAACCCTGTCTTTATCAAGACGGCTGGAAACCCTTTTGCAAAAGAAGCCTCTTGCTTGTTTATAACACATGGCGATAGGGTTTGTTTTCAATGAGAGCATTTTCTGTTTGGTTGCAATGGTTTTGATGATTGTGTATTTGAAATAAGATGTCTATTTCTAGAGAAAAAATATGAAACCCTTTTGCAAAATAAGCCTTTGGATGTTTGAACAAATGGCGATGGGGTTTGCTTGAACTGTGAACATTTTCTGTTTTATTACAATGGTATTGGTTGAATTTTTGTTTTACCTTTTTGTCATTGATGTTTTTTATCATATTGGCTTCGATAATTGTTTTGAATGTTGTCATTTACGAGTACCCATGACTTGGTATATGAATGAGTTGCCTCTGGTAAAAGGGATACTTAATTACAACGTAAAATACAGCACTGAAGCTTTACATTTATTCTTTGATACTATCCCTTTCTAGAATAAACAACGTCAACAATGGGTGTTTGATCTAGAACGTCGTTATGTTGCTGTTCCGATAAAACTGTTCTCGTCGCTTGCTTGCGCAACATGATGATTTACATATTAATGTGCAAGTCTAGACGTAAATTACATGTTCTATCTGTAGAAAGTTGTCGAGAGAGGCTAGTTGAATTAGTTAATACAACCCTTGTCTTTTCTCCCTGTAACGGAATTGGTGGGAAAGGAGTTATCGTCCTATAGTTGCGTTTTACTAAAGATCCTACGTAAAGAACCTTCCTTCTTATTTCAATATTAATAATAGCGACATCTCAAAGTTACACGTCATTGGATTCGTCTCTCAGAGACACGTCCAATGACATGTCATATTGAATAGTATATGGTTGTTTAGGAGAACATCCATGATTATTTGTTTTGAATCACACAAATGTTTTCCTAAAGTCATTCGGTCAAACGCTATCCTGGAGGTATAGTACCTCCTTGGAGAAACAACAGACATTGACAGGTGAACTAAACTTCTTTGTGTTCCTTTAAACAATTACTAAACAATAACGATATTGACCAGTTTGTTGCAGACGACTCTGAAAAGCATTGTTGAAAAAGGAGAACATTGCTCGTGACGAGCAATTTCGCCTTTTCCCTCAATGTGTATTGCCCTATCAGAAGATTATTTTCCAATTCCATCACATTTTGAAATGTCGTCTTCAGACTCTTTCAATGATGGACAGTCGAAAATTGGACGTTTGGAAAAGGGTTTAACACGAATTCAAAATCGGGATAGGTTACATGATGTATTTCTAGCGTACTATACTTATTAAACATCGTCTCACTGAATAAATGAGCTGTCATCTCGATGTAACCGAATAATCGTTGGTTACGACATAAATCCTATTTCTTCAGTCTTATTTGACCTTAATTCAAATTCGCTTCCTTGTATTAACATAGATAAGAGACCGTTCTGGATGGAACAATGCATTAAACTATAGCGTAACTCACATTTAAGCAACCATAAGAAAAGGGCCTCCGAAAATCATTCGTGTTAGATTGTTGTTCTTTCTTTATATTGAGAATTTTGCTTTTATACTAGACTGTCCTGCTGAAGCGTCCTGCTATAAGACCATTAAAAAGACCTGTTGGAGTGTTTTGCCTTCAAAACATTCAAATATCTTTTCCGACTGTCGTGCTAGACTGTCCTGCACGAGTTTTATGCCAGCAGAACATTCAAACATCTTTTCCGACTGTTGTGCTAGACTGTCTTGCTGGAGTGTTCTGTCAGCAGATCATTCAAAACCGTGCTAATCCTAACCCCATTACCAAATAATTACGACGTTTAATCACTTTGTTGAAGACGATTCTGGAAAACATTGTTGGAAAAGGAGAAATTGCTCGTTTCGTTACGAGCAATTTCTCCTTTTTCCACAATGTTTTCAGCCCTATCCGAAGATTATTTTCCAATTTCATCACATTTTGAAATGTTGTCTGCAAACTCTTCCAATTTGGGCAGTCGGGAATTTGGCGTTTGGTAAAGGGTTAAAGGGTTATATTCCGCGTTTATCTTAACTCTTCTGCTGAATGTCCTGTCTTTCGCCAACTTCATACACCCTTTTCGGACAAGTTTGGCTAAATATTACCATGCCGCGGTGGTAAAATTTATATTCTATATAAATTAATGATTATAAGGCAACTAAACATAAACTTCTGTTTATTATTCCTTTTATTATTTTCTCAAAGATTTATAGCTTTCCTGTTTCTTTTCTTTTCTTATCTATTTCGACGAAGATACAATTTTCCTCCTTACATTCCCAAAGGAACAAAAGGAGAGGATAAATAACTAA
Source organism: Cerastoderma edule (assembly GCA_947846245.1). Taxonomy (NCBI): domain Eukaryota; kingdom Metazoa; phylum Mollusca; class Bivalvia; order Cardiida; family Cardiidae; genus Cerastoderma; species Cerastoderma edule. The sequence continues at coordinate 33,373,592 of OX401412.1, forward strand.
AGATTATTCATTTAAATACTCCTTGAATTCCCCTACTTTCACGGTATCTCGTCTTACAAGCAATAAAACAAATTCCATCTTTTGTTACGAAAAAGAAGTCCGAACAAATTGACACATCTGTGATTTGGAGTCTAAGAAAAGTATAAACGCGAATAAAGTAAATGCATGGCAAATTCTTCACAACTCCCATGTAATTCATATTTCCAATAAGTGTTTAAGCCTCGTCTCCAATATTGAATATCATTTAATTAATCAACTGAATTAAGTTTAAATTTTATTATACATCATTCACTTTTCGTGTGTATTTATTTATCTTTTCTAGCAACAACAAATTAATTTCTCTGTTAAACATAATTTGAATTGAATTGGCGTATTTCTTGAATTTCCCATACGGCCTGTAATTTCTGCCATTAATTTGAACCAGTTAAACAATTCCAAAACGGTTTATTGGGTAAAATCTACTCCTTTATAAACCTTTTTGTTAGACTCTGGTACTGATGAAATTTTCAATGCAGAATTAAATATCAACGAAAAACTTGTAGAAACAAGTATTATCTTTATACTTGTTAGTAAGGACAGCGTAGAAAAACGTATACTTTGTCTATCAGAAGCAGTTTATCCCAATGCTTTCAATAGACTTCTGCGGCATCCTTATACCGTAAATTGAAAAATTATTGAGCAGAGGGTTAGATGTTATTTGGACAATACGATAAATGAATTAATCTGTTCATGAACACATGAACAGATTCGCCTTACCTCCTCTCTGTGTATAGCTGGAGTTGGATATTAGGGCTGGAATAAGGTCCCCTTCTTCGATGTGGAGTAAATTACAAACTGGAAATCAAATAGACAACGAAAATACTTAAATGAGTTAAGTTCATATATAAACACTATAATACTCACTTTCAAACTCAGTTTCTGTTTTTTGTATTCTCCATACAGAGTTTGCCCTACTTGCAGGTTTTGTTCCTTTGTGGAAAATGCATGCTTAATCAAGTTATGCATTTATGTTGGAAATATTGATGTTGAACATTAGAAACATGAAAGTTCATGTTTAAACACTATTTTTCATGTAAGAAATTGTGTGAAAAATATTATTCATTTGAAATATTACGTTAAATTTGTAATGAATGACAAATGTATTAGATGCTTATTTTGAGAAATCTTTCAATTTGTCACGCTGGTTTTGATCGACTTTTTATGCAGTTTGTATAAATAAGGTACTATGGGGCTGATAAAGATAACGATAGATATAGCAAATAGATGTTTCTTTGAATGGGAACATTTATTGGGCAAGGTGGACGAATTTTATCCGGTGAGCTGAAGCGATAGCACCTCGTTGTAGGTTAACTCGGACGTTCCAAGCTGTAATTGTCTTGAATGAAATATCTACGTCTCTTAATCATTCAGACAAGTTGTAGGTAAAAGAAAATGGCACTGTTGACAGGATAAAACAACATATGCGTTGGATTGGAACGAAGCAACACAACGTGCTTCGGTTAGCTACAGCTATTCTAAATTCCCATTGTGGTGCAACCGGAAAAGGCAATGGTTTTACAGAATTACTGAAAATATGTCAATAAAACGAAGACATATTTTCAGTAATTCTTCCAAAAGGGAATGTTGTGAGAACTTGTGGCCAGACCCTTTTGCCATAGCTTGTATATTTTGTGTTTGTATTTCACTGTATAAAGATTTCTGGCAATGAAATATGTTTAAAGTAAAGAAAAAGAATTCAATGTAGTATGTCTTGTCTTGGGTTTTTAACAGTAAAGTGAAGTCTTAGACAGCATACATGTTTGAAGATAACTTATACTTTGGAAGGTACAAACTACGTAGTAAATGTAAACAATCATGTAAAAACGAAGTCAAACTAACCCACCAAATTGAGTAAGGGGTTAATTAATTGCTTGTGTTACATTACATTAACTTTTATTACAAGAAATAAACAGTTTATAGCAATATCCATGGAATACAATTATTTCATGATAAAGAGCATATTAGAGCAAAGATTTTATCTGGCACGCACCGTATCATATAAAGAAGCTGTATTTGCATTATTTCGCCGTTAAAAGTGTATGTTTCACCATTCGATACCTGCTGAATTTACCTGAATGAATACCCGAAGGTCATGGTCATATCTATTATTAGAAAAATGACCTTGATGACCTATGATGTTCATTCAAATGTATTTGTCACGATTCGATGTCTGCCAGATTTAAAAGAATACCTGAAGGTAATGGTCGTCATATCTCTTTTAAAAAATAATCGTGTTGACCTATTTTGTGGTTGATGATCTTTGAACATCTAGCACAGTCACAATGATTTAATATAATTGTTAAACAATAATGTTAACAGTTTTGATATGTATATAGATCTGTTGCAACCTAGATAATTGCTGCAGATTTGCAAGAAATTAAAATCTTCTGATTTATTTCATATCGGTTCTTATACATATTTGTTGCAACTTAGAAAGTTGCTATAGATTTGGCAGACATGAATTTCTTCTGATTTAATTTATATCGGTTCAAATACATTTTCGTTGCAACTTAGATAATTGCCATGGATTTGGCCGACATAAATATATGTCTTCTGAATGAATTTATATCGGTTCATATACATATGTGTTGCAACTTAAATAACTGCTATAGATTTGACCGACATAAATATATGTCTTCTGATTTGATTTATATCTGTTCATATACGTATTCGTTGCAACTTTGCTATAGGCCGACATAAATGACCTCTTATTAAATTTATATCAGTTTAAATACATAGGTTGTGCAACTTTGATAATTGCTACAGATTTGGAAGACATGAATTTTTCTGATAAAATGCATATCGGTTCATATACATTGAATTATATATTTGTTATTTGTTGGAATTATCAGTAGTTATTTAACCCATTACGGCACAAGAACAACATTTGATCGGTCTGTTGCAGACAACTCTTCTTTTCCCACAATGTTTTCTGTCATATCAGAAACTTACTCTACAATTTCATCACATTTCGAAAGGTCGTATGCAAACTCTTTTAATCTGGAACAATCGAACATCTGGCGTTTGGTTAAGGGTTAATATGTGGTTATGAAACAAGAATTCACCTGAAGGAATCGTCTCTGTTTCGGAATCCTCTCGTAAAACGGTGAGACCTGTAGATTCTTCCTCGCTAAATTTGACGTTCGCCACAACCAAGATGGCGGCCAGTATGCGGTACATGTCTTCGATGTGCTGGAAATGGGATAACCAGGATTGTTTGCTACCATGTTAATTAATTAAACGCTTGTCATTGATTTATCGTGCTCATGTGGGAAAGCAGCCAAACGCTTGGAAATAAGAGCCCGTTGTACCGGCGAAGAATCAATAACAAGCCAAAACCAGTACATCATGGCGATTTAAAACAGCTGTACAGTTATTTGATTCGCAATGCAGAATAGTCATTGGAAGCAGAATTATATCGTTTTTTTTATTCTTTAAAGTGTGTATACAGTGAATTAACATCAATGAATAAATCCAAAAGCTTGGCATTGCTTTTGAGATCTATGTCATACATACTGCACGTACTTAGATACATTGACTTTTCGGTTTAATGATTAAAGGTCTAGCCCCGACCAATTAATACAGAGAACAATCGAAATTTTCATTTCAAAATGGCGGTTTATGGGGATTCTACCTTAAGCGCGACCGGAATGGAAAAGCTAAGGCATCACAAGTTGAAAACAATTACACTAATGCGAGATATTTTTTGATAGAACGTTTCTCACATGAATAGCATTCTTTTCAATGCATTTGAAAGGGACAGTTGTAACCAACTCTTTAGTATCAAGGATTTTAAAACGAAAGATTGAAAGAACCAAGAAAAAAAAAGGTTTCTTCGTCCTAAAATTATGTTCTCAGATTATCTCCCAAGACGTTAATATACCTTGGAATGCGGATGGCAATTTATATCTAAATGTATTATTAAGTCGGCATTGATGACGCTTTAAATCTAAATGTATTATTAACGTGGCATTTTACCTGGTCCGTGAATCCAACCTTCTGCATAATACGACGTGCATTCGCCAGGGCCTTTTCGTCACCGGGTTTTTTACCATGCCCTCGAATTATTCTGTGAAGAAAAGGTATTGAGGATCGAATGCAATACTATATAGTAAGTCAATTACATCAAGTACAGGTGTAACTACACCAATGGTTTACTAAAGCATTGTATTTAATTATTGAATGCGCATTTTAACCTCGAATCGTAGTAACCTAGAAACTCCAAACCCATAGCTTCTCAAATCTAAATCTTGGTACGTTGAACAGTGATAAAAGAGTGTATGCTCTGATTGTGCAACCAATATCTCGTATGGTTTTCAATTTAATTTGTAGGAAAAAAAGCCATTTAACAATAAGCATTGAACTGTAGATACAACTTAAGAATCTTGCATACAATTAGGTGACTCTTCTGCTTCGTTTATTTTGTCGCAACCATAAAAATGCACGGGTTATAATTCAGGACAACATTTATTGCACGTCTATAGTAACTGCTTCACTTTAGTGAAGGAGTTACTATAGCCTTGCATTGAACCCTCGATTAGGAATTAGTTATGCATGCTCTGCTGACTGTAAATGTTCACCAAACGTATTAATATATTTGCAGGAAGACCAAACCAAAGAGTTATCCCTTACTTGGAGTCATATAGCGTCCTTCTCGTTTCAATAGTTTCAAAATTTGGAATTTTGTTTCAGATAATAACACATGATTTGCTGGCTTGAGGTGTACACCAAAATGTTATTATATTTGCAGGAAAGAGTTTATTCCTTACTTGGAGTCATATAGCGTTCTTCTCGACACCCCTAACGCCCTCAGCTTGTCGTCGGGAATCCCTTGTGTGAAGGCGTAGAAAATGTGGAAGTTTCGCTCCCGATCGTGTTGTCTGATCACACGGGACTTTTCCAACATATAACACGAAATGTTGGCTGGAAAAGGGATAGAAGGGCTAAAATTAATGCTTACTTTACACCATGATGGATAGAAAAGGAAATCAAATCAAATATCAAGGTAAGCTGTTCTTGCATTTCGTTTCAAAGAAGAATCGCAATTAACTCTTTACCACCTGCTGACGAGGTTTTTTTTTCATTGAAGCAGACGTTTTTAGAAAAGCTTTGTAAACATGTGAAAACCCTGATAGTTCTGAACTTGTAATATGTGAATAGATTGAAAAAGCATTGTGGCAAAAGGAGAAATTGCTTGTTTTGTTTATCATAGTGTCATCCCTAGAGAAAGGGCCAGTCAGTTTGGCTCATGAGATACTTTTCACCGATTACTCCAAGTACCTCCCAACTTGTACCACTAAGCCAGGCACTTAGCGGATATAAGTCGGTAGCCATTAATGATTAATTTAACAAGCTCGCGGCCTACGGACCGGCCATTTCCGAACAAGTCCCTCGGTATTTTTTTTTAATTTCGGACAAACGCCTCCCATGGGGCTCCCTTCGACCTCCACATCCCGAGGCGGACGCCTTAACCACTAGCCCGCGGTGACGAATTTATGTATCCTATCCGGATTGGGACCACTTTCCTTTGTATTGGTTGCTTTTTGGGTTGTAATGGCTTCATAATGGGTAATGGTGCATTTTAAGATATACATCCTTGCACATAATGCATGCAATCGAAATATCAAATTACAAAATAATGAATAAGTAACTGTCTGCATGCATATAATTTCTCTCCGCCACCTGTCGTCATTACAAGGTATTCCAAGGTTTATTAACCCTACAATTGATTTAAGGTGGTACACTTGTCATTCTCGATGTACAATTATTGTTCGAATAGTTTGCAGCATTGTTTGAGATGCATTCTTTGGGCACCTCTGACAACTTCGAAAGCAACTGTGTGTCCGAAATATTGCAGAGTCATGATGCAGACGCGACCTTGACATATTTTATTTAAGTTTGACGAAAATGACACGCTGATATGATCGTAGTTTCGGTGTAGAGTACATCGATTAATTGGAGATGATGCGTTTCATGTCACGTTTTATGTCACCTTGATTTTATGAATGCGATGATATCTTTGTCACTGTATTATCCCTTTCCCAAACAACAAATTCGTAACGAGCAATGTTTCCTTTTTCCACAATGTTTTCTGCCCTATCAGAAGATTATTTTCCAATTTCATCACACTTTCAAATGTCGTCTGCAAACTCTTTCAATTTGGGACAGTCGAAAATTTGACGTTTGGGAAAGGGTGAAAGGGGATTTCTAGTTGTTAACTGATATGTGCTTCCTGGTAGAAAAGTGTTTTGAATTGCGAGAAAATTGCACATTTGCACATCTGTTTTATTTCGCTAGTAGTTGATTATAAACACGTTATCTATTGACGATTTCCCGCATAGACAAGTTAACGCATTTCGAAATAAGGCAAAAAGGTCCTTTCTGAGATACGACCGTTTCTGCTAAACAGTAATGTATGAAGCTGACATCTCGCGTGATATTTATGTAATATATTTATTATAATATGCAAAGTGTCTCGTTGAGACAGTTGCATACTAAATAGTTTGTACGGTTTGATGTAGAAACGTCATTTACAAGGAACTAATACCTCCTAAATTGACCTCTTGATTCATTCACCATAACAGCATTTTGAATGGTCCAAATTCAAAAGCTAAAACATACATCCGAATACAATTAGAGATGACATTTTTTTTGTTCTAATGCACAAGTCAAACTACCCCGGAAACTCCTACCGGAGCGTTCTGAATGACTGGTGTCTGTATTACGCCTTTATTTGTCTTATCCACCACGATTATGTATCCTTTTACTAAGGTCGCTTAAAAGTGCCTGTTCACAGAAAAGGAAATTTTGGAAGTCACAATAAAATGTCAATGAAACAATACAGTTTTATATTGTTGTTTGATTTACATGTACATTCAAAAGTAGCTATTGAAAGCACGATTGATTCAGGATGCTAAATTTATCTAAGTACAGTTGTTTTTTAAATGCGGTAGATCTCAAAACTGTCACGCTTTTGGATTAAAGTACATATTGAATAACTGTATACGGGTTCTAAAAACCTAAACACATCTAATTTTGCGTCCAATGTGTTTTCTTCGGTATGTTCCATATAACAGGCACCTTTACAAAAACATTGTCTTTATTGGCATGGGGACCAAACAGTAGGAATATCGGCATAGATCATTGAAGAGAAACGCCTTACCTTCGTCGAGTTTTCCGTGTTCATCGTATCTCAAGCCAATTAGCTTTCCGAACCGACTCGAGTTGTCGTTAAGTCGAGTCACAGAGTTCCCAAATAGTTCTAGAAGAGGGTTGATCTGGATTATGTAATATATGAAATTAATTGGTATTATGACGTAAGAACAAGTAGATGAGTTAGTCAGAGAGTTTTTCAGAGATCTAATAGAGGGTTGATATAGAATAATGTACAAGATGAACTTTATTAATAAAAGGACGCCAGAACAAATAGATGAATACGTTTCGAAGAGATTTAATGAACGATCTGGAATAATGTGGAAGATGGAATGTATTAATATTAAAACGCCATAACAAATGGGTGAATAAGTCAAAGAGTTTCTAAGAGATATATTTGAGAGTTGATCTGGTATGTTACCAAACAGTTCTAATAGAGGGTGTATCTGGAATAATGTAAAAGAAAAAGTACAATATTATCATCGGAACGTACAAAGAAATATGAGTGGAGCTGCAATAGAGTTCCCAGAGTTCTCATATCGAGGTGATTTGTAGAAATACAGATGGAATATATCTCAATTTTATCAGCTTTCCGAATCGACTCATCTAGGGTTCAACGCAAGACTATAGTAAGTGCTTCACAAACGTGAAGCACTTACTATAGTATTGCGCTGAACCATCGTCAAGTTGTCATTTATTCGTGTCACAGTGACACAGCTCTAATAGAGGGTCGATCTTGAATACTGTTAACAAAACGTACTATGTTGATATTGGGACGTTTGAAAACATTAGTGAAACAGAAAAAGTGTTCCCGTTTAGTTCTCAAGTCGGTTGATTTGTAGAATTATAGATTCAATATATCTCAATCCTTTCAGCTTTCTGAATCCACTCGAGTTGCCATTTAGTCGAGTGACAGAGTTTCCAAGCATTTCTTATAGAGGTTTGATCTTGAATAACCCTAAATAAAAAGTTCTATGTTGATATTGGGACGTATTGTGACATGAGTGTAACAATAAAGGAGTTTCCATAGAGTTCTCAAGGCGGGTTGATTTGTAGAAATCTAGATGAAATACATCTCAATCCTATCAGCGACTCGAATTGTCATTAAGACAGGCATAGAGTTACATAACAGTTCTTCTAAGAGGTTTCGTCTGTGAAGGAATCTAGTAGATGATGAACTGTATTAATATAAGACAGCAGGCATTTGTAAATGAGTCACAGAGATCCCATACAGTTCTAATGGCTCGTTGATATGTGAAGGAATGAATCAATGGGACTTAGCAAACTTATGTGTTGTCATTTTTTATCATTTCTATGAGTCGTTCTACCTATCTATCTACGTTTTAGGATGACTGGTTATAAAATATTTGAGTTTTTTCTTATGAATATGATAGGACATGTTTCCCTCAGCTAGAACCGATTAGTGTTTATCGGTTACCTAGATCAACAAAAAATGAGTTCGATCTACTCTAGTCTGCATTCTGTATAATTTATATGCATGGAAAAATTTCGTCAGTCCACTTAACGATAATGGTTGATTAATGCGACACTTTATGCATTTTTACGTCTACAGCTTTAAATACAATGTACTTTCTTTCTATGTTTTTTGACCAGTTCAAAAAGACAAAACACGACAGCTATAAAGTGCAATAAAAATGAATGTTTTGTTTTGGATATGAATATGAAACATTAGTGCGCAATGACCTTGTGATCTAAGGTCATGGCCAAACCGAGCTGGCCTATTTGTTTTATTATTATTTTTAGATAAGATATGAAGATATGGGGAGAAATATAAAGTATTATATATAAATTTAGATATAAAAAAAGATTTCTGCATCGGAAGGGATATGAAAATTATCTATCATTTTGTAAATTTAGCAATGTTTTTCTCTTGTTTTTCTCATCAAAACGTCTGAAGAGCCTGTTTCGACAGTATCTATCGTTTTATAAAAGGATGGGTTCACGTAACACACTTATTTACTTTCGATTAAGATTTCAACTCGGTTAATGCATCTGTGATAATAGCATCGAAAGGCGAGATCAGTTAGTAATGCGACATTAAACGAAATAAGTGTACTGTTTCCAAAACAAAGCTACCACTTTTCCCTCATCTATATGGTTGAGATACGAATTGTTTATGTTTACTGTAAATTGTTGCCATAGTATAAGCTGTTGTTTGTCTAAATGACGCAATAAAGAAGGTGTTGTGGTTGAAATCCCAAAACTTGATTATTTTTTGTTTTAGATAGAAGGGTTTGTCATAGCCACATGACCCCGATTAGATCGCGTTGTTTTGTCATGAATCGAACAAAAAAGGTCCTTTTCAAAGGTTACAGAAATTCGTTTTCGTAATTCCTTTATGCTGTTGCAGATGAGAGAATGATTTATCGTATAATAAAAGTAACTCGATTTTTTTCTTCAATCTGCTGGCTTCCGTATGTTCTAATATAAGTAAAATCACTAAACTACAGGCACCAATCTTGATGGAACTAATATACTGTACGATAATATAGACAATAAGAGAAGATATATTTTAATCGGAGGTGATATGTTAATTTTCTACCTTTATCAGCTGACGTAGGTCGCATGACCTGATACAGGTACATGAACGACCACTTTTAAATATCTTTTTTTCTTCAACAAGTGGAGAGTAAACGCACACGTACTATTTCTCTTAATGTTATGTAACAGTTGTCCGAAATCTTAAAATGCATTAGAATTCAATTGAAATCAAAGCGCTGATAGCGCTGAAGGACTAAGGTGCGTTTAAAGCAAGATGATTGAGGATACATTTGAAAATTTCTTTGGGCAACATCTCTAGGAAAAGAGCTGCTCCTTTTACCACCATTACCATAATTATTATTTCTGTGAACAGAGACTGAACGATAGTCTATTTTCGAACATCTGGACATTTTAAGATTTCCCATGAGGCAGCAGTTATAATAATATAGAGCAAAACAAAGCGAGTAAATCCGGACTACATTCCTAGTTCCAAGAAGGTATTAGTTCGCAAAGTGAAGGCGGATGTTTAATGAGTAATTGGGGTCAGACCGCTGATTGTGTATCGATAAAGTACCATCCCCTAAAAAGTGGTATGTGAATTCAATGGACTAAGGTGCTGACGCACCCTCAGTCCAAAAATACCCATGAGTAAAAGATTTGATGCATATAAACTGTAGCTTACCCCTTTGAGATTTTCTACAAGGTTTGGATGATGGTTGCCGCCATGGTGCAGAATATGCTCGAATATATGTTTCGTTGACTCCGTCTTCCCAGCACCGGAAATGCCGCCCACGATGATGCATCGTCCTTTACGAGATTCCACGAGATTTCGAAAAGCATTTCCGGCGACCCAGAACACGTGGGGTGGATTTTGTTTTCGCGCCGTTTCGCTCTTATATAGGTCATGGTGCTGGAAATATGCATATGTTTCTATTATCACGTAAATCGAATGGTTCCAATGGACAAGACGAACTTCAAATGATTTATTTGTTTGGCTGTGGAATGTTACTTCAGACTAATGCTGAAAACGTCTATTTTAGTTGTTAATATACGTTTCTCTGAAAATTTCTTTGGCAGTAGTCAATGTTGAATGGAAAAAGAACTGAGCCCTGACATATGATAGCAATGTGGTGGCCGGCCTCTGATTTTTTGTTTGTTTGTTTATGTTCATTGAGTGCTAGATGATAATTGACTTCAATTCAGAAACAATTTGGATGATATGATACCAAAATATAGATTAATTCAAGACAACGTTAATCTAGCATTGCAAATAATCCAGAAAATTGAAAAATGTTTCAGCGTGTGTAACCAAAACAAACAAAACAACTTTACATCTTCGTGTATGCCCATGCGCGGTATTGAACTTCCGTTTTGAGTTTCTTTCATATTCCTCTCCTGGGATCAAGCCGGTTGATGTTTACTTACCTTTTGGTCGTATATTGGAAGGTGTTTAAAGGGGTTGACAGCTATTAAGACATCGCCTATGTATGTCTGAAATTAGAGATAAAATATGGAATTTTACAACCATGAAATATGATTAAATGTGTCCAATCTGAAATCCAAAATAAGATATGGAATGATACATGTGGGTAGGGTCATATATGAACAATTTGATATGAATCTATCGTTATACATATACAGAGTTCAGGGTTTAAACTATTGGAACGCCTCAATAATCATTTTCTGATTCATTTAAATATTTTTTCAATTTGAACAAGCCATTTGTAGAGATTTGTGAACATTTCAACCCATTCAAAACATTTCTTATTTTTGATAAGTCATTCCTTTTATGGAAATTCGTGAAGAGTCTGAATCAAACATACGCGATAATTACACAGCAATGACTTAAAAAGGAAAAAGGGAAAAGGGAGTTTGCTTCGCTCACTCATTTCCTTCGCGAAAACGCAAGCACACCCTTGCATTTCTCCATGCTCTTAACAGATGTTCGATTAAATATCCTTTAAAGAATAAGCCATGTTGAAATTTCTCTTTACATAAGTTGTGCGTGGCTTGTGTTCTGTAATTTTGTTGTTGATGTTTTTAGGGATGGGTATTTAAATGATCTTTATAATTATCCACGCCTCGTTAATGATTGGGTGGGTTTCTTTTCCCTTTGCTTGAAAATTAAACATTTCATTTTCCTTTTTAGCAGAAAAGATAGTTCAAACATTTACCAACGCACTTGTGCCGATGTGATTTTGATATCAACATCGTTCTGATCAAAGAAATATTTCTCAATTGATAATAAAGAAGCAAATTACCCTTTTGTCGCGATATTCTCAAATGCCAGCATCAGACATACCGTTATACAAGGTATATAACGTTACATTACATGTGCGTATGTTACAGGGAAAGACGTTCGTCATGGTTACCGATTTAATTGATAAATACTTTTAGTGCGAATTAATATCTTCAGACGAACGATTATCATAAATCGCATGCCTTCCTTGCACATAGAATAACAAAACATTTCTTTTTCAAACCACAGTATCATAAACAACCATTTAAACCCTTATAGTGCTTGAACCAACTTCATGCTTATGCAAACAGGTTGGATCCAGGACAGCCGCCAAGTAAATTGGCGACTGACCTGTGATCTAACCTGTTTGCCACTCTGAGTATCTTTCCTCATCAAAATTACGCATATATTAAATGTTTTGGAAAGCAGACGACATGAAATATTATTTTAGAAAATTACCAATCATTCTAAGGTTAAATGCATATTTGGTCGATGACACAAGAGCAATTCTGTCCTAAGATATTCTTTGCTCGCAAATGAGCAGAATTTCATTGTGTCATATTGTTTTTTGAACCATTGACCCTATGGAGCTTGATTTTGTCCTAAGATCACGAAGAGCGTGAAAAAGCATAATTATTAACAACGTCTTGGATAGGCCAACATTCTTTCAATTAGGAATAATCTTAATAGGTTCCTAAAAGGAGTGGTTGGTTAAAATAATAGTAGTGTATTTTTAACGAGAGGTAGATTTCCGGATTACTTATTTGAATACCTATGGTTCCAACCATATGTACAAAACCCTTATGGGTATTTAAGCTTGATGCATGTTTCAATATTTTTAGAGACACACAAACATACTGTAAATGCGATGTAAAACCGCATTAAACCAATAAATGCAAGTCACATCTTACCTTTTCGCGGCTCATTTTTTTTTATAATAAAGTAACATTTAGAGATTGTTATTTTATTACTCAAAGGTTGCTAATTTCAGTAAAGGCGATAATAACAAAACAACATAATGATGCACTTTGAATTGCACTTGTGGTAGACAAATGTATTGCTTTGTACCTTCTGATACTGTTACTTTTAAGAATAGCTTTATCATCCTTGTAAATATAACGTATGTTGAAAAAAAAGGCGACAAATGAATAAACACCATTAAAAATGGCTTCACCATTTTTACTAGTTTGACTGGTTTCAAATAGACGTCTTAAATCATATCATAAAATTGCTGAAAGGTTTAAATGATATTATACATGCTTTATCTACCTGTGTACTGCTATTTCATGTGTGAATGAAAATAAAATGGGTTTGAGTCTGGCATTAATGGTTTCTTAAAGATAAATATTGGCCTCTAACACTATGTTACATTGTGTCCTTTTTGAAATCGCGTTATTTCGGTAACCTTCGATATAATGGTGCACTTTTCTGAGTGACATTTGATATTATAATACACTTTTATCGGAGAAATTGGATAAAAAAAAATACGTTTCTCGGTGAAATTTGATATTATAACACACTTTTATCGGAGACATTTGATAAAGTATTTACTTTTCTCGGTGATATTTGATATTTGATCAAGTTTAAGTTACATCTTAAGTAATCTAAGAACGTTTTCTCGATAAAAGGCCATAACCCATCTGATCCAATTGGGTGATTGGTTCTTGCGCTTTTAAGTTATTTGGTGAAATGTTTTAATTTTGGCTACATTTGATAATATGTATCCATTTCTTGATGTCATGATAGTTTTTATCTGTTCGATTAGTATCGAATTACATCTTAATAGTGTTATAGTATACTCCCTTTTTCCCCTGTAACTAAAGATTTGTAAAAAAAAAACGAGAAAAACAAACCGTTATCAAAGTGACAATTACATGTCTTTACAGTTTATTAGAAACTTTCATCATTAAGAAAGAAAATGTGATGTAACTGGAAACAAAACAAAAATCTTTTGATTTTACTTTTACTCACAATACTCTCGAACGCCTTTGGAACAGACATGTTCAAAAAAGTTTTTTCTAAGGAAAAACTTCAAGCAGTCAAATTCGTTTTAATAGTCATAAAAAACGCATCAAAGTCGTCTGCGGCTTTTGTGGTCGTATTTCATTAGTGTGATAGTCAAGTGCGCACAGACGCTTACATATGAGTAGTTGTTAAAAGCTTTTTAATGACTGGTGTGCATTAGGATCATTGTTAAACGTGCTAAAATGATATAATCATAATATTTTTATTTAGAAGGCCGGTCGCCGCGCTTTTTGTAAACGATCCGATTGTGTTTGAGGGGTGCCCGAGCGAAATACCATAATTCTTGACTTTAAAGCTTGATTTATCTTATTTTTCTCGTAGTGTTTTCTTGATTTGTCTGATTCAAGTGTGGTGAAACGGGTACAAAGTCATAATTGTATAGTCGGTTGTTTTTCGGGGGGGGGGGGTTATTTCCATATATTACATGTAGTATGGAGGTCCAAGCCAAAAAATACCCCCCTTTCTGACAAAAAATGACCACCTTTTCAGACGGCTAACAGAATAAAAGCACAGTGTTAGAAAAACAGAACTTATTCTTTCGGAACATATCTCCTGTTGTCACGCTATTTTAAACCAGAGTTTATTATTATTAAGCTTATGTTAGAAGTCTGCTATTTTTATAAACCTATTTTTACCACAACCACCCCTATTTGATGGAGAGTTTAACTAAGCGAAATATTTCACGAAAGACAGTCTCCCGACTGACTTACGGAATGCCGATTGTTTGACCAGGCTCGACCATTCCTTGCGTATGGGGTCTTCCCCCATCATTTGGAGTCGGCCATCGTAACATACCTGAAATAATGTTGACGCGATATGAAACCCATATAAATAAGTACTAAACAACACAATTAGAAAAAAAAATGAAAATGGTAACAGAGAACATTATGTTACCGAGAATATTCTAGAGACCATAATGTATTTATGCTATTATGTAGGCGTTTTAAACGTTGCATGTTAATATTTCAACTTTCAAAAACGTTTAAAATTTCTGCGTTGATACGTTAAATCTACCCGGAGACCAATATAGACAGGTTAATTAATTAACTGTATTGTTTCTAACAAATGGGTTCTTAATAAGTACTATTTATGATCCCGAATTGTCCCCATGCATAATTACAACGCTAAATGTATTAATTATTGAATGTGAGTTCTAGTTATAAAATCATATGAGTTAAGTCCCCAAGAAGAACTACTGTACTATTAAGATGCACTTTCAGTCACAATTACAGAAACGTGTCACGGAATGATTTAATGTCGGTTAATGCAGTCATAATCGGTATATATGCTTTATCATAAGCATTAAGATAGGTTTCAAAATGGCCGAGTATGGGTATTCAACCTTTAGTTAATGTTAGGATTCGGCTTGCAATCAACCAGTTGGATCGAGTTGTAAACGTTTTTATTCATTATCATTTTCATTTTCTATTGAAAATGATACGTCCTATAAATAACCAAACCAACAGGATTTGCGCATCCGTATTCGTAAATCTATGTTGTATTTTAACCTTACTTTAGGAACACTATTGAGTGTACCCACTGTACATTACACAAATTGTTAAAAGAACATCCGAAAACGTTAATGTTGAAATTGATGGATAGCAATGTATTATTCTCAAATTAAAAGTCAAGTGCAATTTCAAATTTCTTGCCAAAATAAAGATATTGTAATTTTCTGATCAAACGGGGTAAAATACATATGTTGTAAATATTTTGGTAGTAGAAAAGTTAGTTTACAGTTTATGATTTTAACGAAAGGGGAAAGAAAATTTTTGCGTCATAATTAAATCCACTTATCTGTATTAAAGTATCTGTGTTTAATTATACATGTGTGTTTTAACGACGACAAAGTTATTGTATCCGAAGTAATAAACTATGATAATAGTCCGACGACAAGAGATTAGAACGTGAATGAGACTAAACTTGACTTATATATAAGCACGAAACGTGTATATGCGTTAACAGACGAAAGAGAAAAAAAGTAGACTTTTAAAGCTGCTTATCGACAGATGCGAGAATATTTGGAAGCTATAAAATAGTTTCTTCAAAACTGCACGACACATGTTCTGTCAAATAATACACACTGAAGAATATTCATTGGAAGCAAACTAAGTTCGTTTTAAATCATTTAAATCAATATATACAGTGAATCAACATATATTTTAATCCAAAAGCGTGACATCGCTTTTGAGATCTACCACATTTAAACTTTACATACTTAGATGGATTGACGAGTCTTGGATTAATTATGCGTTCAAAAGCAACTTTTAAATGCATATCAAACAACAACAAAAAAGCGGTCTTGTTTCAACATTTTATTTTGACTTACAATTTTCCTCTTCTGTAAACAAGCACCTTTTTAGTTTGCGTTTTTTTGTGAATTACTGCAGAAGATACACATTAAAATCAACAATTTCCAAGGAAAACTACTACATGTACATGCTTCAAAGACCTATATAGCTTTACATTTTTGCACTATCTAGATAGTTAGCATTAAAATCATTCACTCAATTCGCAGGTGACTTAACCCTTTACCAATCGTCAAATTTTCGACTGTTCAGAATTGAAAGAATATACAGACGACATTTCAATATGTGATGAAATTGAATAACACTCTTCTGATAGGGCAGAAAACATTGTTGGAAAAGGAGAAATTTCTTGTTAAGAGGAATTTCTCCTTTTCTCACATTGTTTTCAAGGGACGTCTGCAACAAACCAGTCAAATGTCGTTATTTTTTGGTGATGGGTTAATTGGTTTTAGTATTCTTACGGTGTGAATTATCTCACGGCTTCTAACAGTAATTTCTCCTTGCAACGCTGCATCGATCACTGACGACACAAGATTGTCATCCAGATTTGGTCCTATAAGTAATCACTGTTATGCGTACATGTACATGTTAAAAATCCTGTTTTAATTAAACCTGCATATATTAGTTTTTTCAATGATGATAGTTTTAATTAAATTTGTTATCGGCGTCTGAAACTCTCCTTCATGTTTTATTCAGATACTTTTTTTACAGCGTTATATTATGTTTGGAGCAGCGAAATACTATAATCACAGCTCGATGATAATGGTCTTTAGATTGGCCAGCATTTTCTCCACTTGACATGTTATACGGTGCGTAGTGATATTCGAGAATGAATTCGTCAATTATATTCGTAGAAATTCGCTTTTTTTTCAATTTCATGTTTTTTACGAAAGGAAAAATATTTATACAACTTTATTCACTTCTTCCCCCCCTTTTTTTAATGATTTCATTAAATGGCAAAATTTCCTTTAATCAATGATATGAAATTTGAGAACAGACAAAAAAGGGAATTTCCCTTTTTGTCTCGATCTGAAATTCGAACAATTATACATTTTTGTAGCGCACACATGTATCATACGAACGAATACACGTTTTTGTTTTGTAACTCTGCTTTCAACACAGAGACCGGTATTTTTTCTCATTACAACAACGCTTTCAAAAATTATTGTAGAAAAAAAGAGGAAAATTTCCCTTTGCTGTTAGGACGTTGGCTATTTATCTAGTTTGACCTTGCTATATTCATATGAAAAAAGGGTATCTTCATTTGTAATGAAACAACTTTCACAAAACCGCTTAACGGACTTTGGGGTACTTGGTTTAATTGGATATCCTTTTTGAAGATTATTTATTTCGGTCACGTCTTTTTCATACAAACCATTATTTACTTAGCTCAAACACTTATCAATTTATTTTTGTCTGACCTTTTTTCTATGTACAAACACACATTCCTTCAACCTTTGGTTTTCGGTTTGTGTGGTACTATAAGAACGGACTTTTGCCTTATAACAAACAAACGTCTTCATTATGAATCGCTCAAAATCAGTACAATATACAATGTACAATATACATGAGATCATTTAAAGGCAATACAATATACATTGTACAATTCAAATCAAATCAAATCCTGTCAGATAGATGTAAAAATTCTCAAAAAATAATATATAATTGTCGTTTGCAACGATGGACGGTTCGGGTAATTCATGAAATATTGACTTAAAGTCTACTTTCCAAAACCTTAAATATCTGCTTAATCTCGATGAGGAAAGATACCCAGAGAAGCAAATAGGTTAGATCACAGGCCAGTCGCCAATATACTTGGCGGCTGGTCTGGAACCAACCTGTTTGCATAAGCATGAAGTCGGTTCCAGCGCTATAAGGGTTAGGTACAAACACGTCAGTACATATCTTCCGTAGTGATGCATTAAGTGCACTAGACGTTAAAATATATTCTAATGAATCAATAATGTTTGCTTACGTTATTGGAAAAAAGGTAAACATAGCA